>VCCN01004895.1:913207-927626 GCA_006491835.1 Architeuthis dux
TTTTTTTTTTTTTTAGGCTGTACCACCTTTTTGATTACTAGAAAACACTTGGGTATGATGTCATCCTTCACTATTTGCAAGGAATGGCTGTCCTAGTTAAAATAAAGGCTCTCAAAAGAGATGATGGTTTGAGTTACAGGTTCACTGCCAGTACCTTGGATTGATTTAATCTGAAGTGGAAGTTTGGCACCAAAACCTTGTACTGGTGCTCCCTGGAAAAACCTCTTCACAGGCAACTTGAAAAATGCTAAGAAAAGTGAATCCAATGGTAACAAGGAGTACAGGAATAGTTTTTACTAACTTTGTAATGAACTGCAGATGAATGGTTTATGCGTGTTTAGAGAAGCCTAATTCCATACAAACGTTTTCAGAATTTCTCTATCAATTCCACCACCACCTTCTCTCTCCAATACTCACACTATTATATAGTATAAGTACACTAGTATCAACTAAAAAAAAAAAAAAATTTTCAACTTTCACTGTTTTTGAGACAAACTTTACATGGTAGTGAAAGCATTCTCTCAAAATTACAACTTCTAAAATAAACTCAGTCCATTGGCACCAGAAGTGGTTACGTTTCTGTGCTGGGTATCCAAGGAAAGACGACCACAGCTCAAGCTAGTCACCCACTAAACTCCTTTGACTGCCCATACAGGTGTTTCTGCTGCTGAAAATCATGTCTAGATTTTATTTATTTTTTTATGTAAGACCAGCCTTATATATGAATATACACTAATTACCTCTGCCAAGGAAGTTGGAAGAGGTATATGTATTCACTCGTGTCTGTCTACACTATTACATTATCAATGGAAGGGTGGGCAATGTACTATTACCTCTCCTACATGAGTTATGTCCACAACACTTAATATCACGTCTGTCTGTACACATCTTAAAGTTCTCAATGAAATTTGGTGATGGGCTACAGAAAAAGTGATCAAATTTTGGGGCGGATCTATGCACCTCCCCTGACGATGGTGTTTGCAGAGGTAGCACTCTCTGGTTGTAAAATTTAATTGCTGTCACTTAAAAATAAAGCCTGAGAGGATCATCTATTTTAGTTTGGGGGACAAAAAAAAAAATTGAAATTGTCGGTCACAATCAAGCTCATCATCTTGTTTTTCCATAACTTGACACAAAGGCCGTTTTAGATCAGCCTTGACTCTTATTCTTAAGTAGATCCATTCGTGACCCATGCATTCTTATATCCTTTTACCATAAGAATTCGTTATTCGCCTTTCAATCAAGCTCCTATGATTGAAATAAAACAACCATCCCCGCAGTGGAAATTCAATGGTGATTGAAGGAGCAGTACAGGGGTCCGTCCAACGATTTAAGTTATTCCCCTTGAATCTTTGATTCATACACAAATCATGTAAAAATTTTTGATTACGCAAGACAAGTTTAGAAAAAACAAGATTTTGGTAGAAAACTTTTCTTAAAATGTTGAACCTCACATGAAGCGATGCATCAGTTTTTTGGAAGCTAATTTCTCTTTGGTGCAACAGAGTTATGAAGGTTGGATTTTTCAACAAGCTAAAGTAACTTGCAAACGCTTTGCTCAGAACAATGTAGGTGTGGCCTAATCAATCTGCCGACTTAAATTGAAAATTAATAGCGAAACTTGCATTCATCAGAGGGACACCAGAAACAAATGATTTGAAGGTCGTTTGCAAGGAAGAGTGGGCCAAGTGAATGTTGTGAAGGGTTACGAAAAATGTTTCCAAGCAAACCACACCTATGCGACTAAGTATCAAAATATGAAATCAACAAATATGCAAATAACCAAACCGGTTGTCTGAACTCATAATAGAATTAAAGTGTGGAAAAATGAGACAAGGCGTATCAAAAGAAGTACACCAACCAAATTCAACAGACATGTGTCTGTCAATGCAACACAACAATGTCCTTTTGACTTGATGTAGCTGACGCAGTGAAGCAAAGGCTGTTTCAGGCATAAATAAAAAAAATAAAGAAATTGCATAAATGGCCAAACGCTTTTTAAAAAGGCCAGATTTTATCTAATTTGGCCATCAACTTTATTTGAAAGGAATTAATAAAATCACTTTTGGCTCCTTATTGCCAATCTATACATAAAGAAGTCATTTTGATGGGTATATGCTAGTATTAAATATTTTGCAAGTGTCTAAATACTTTTTTCCACCCACTGTAAATGTCCATTCAAGTGTTTAATTCCCTAATTTTTCAAATATAAAACATTTCTTGAGTAATAAATGTAATAGTAATAAAAGAGTAATAAAATCCCAGTGCCACTTTCAACAGAAAGTCCATTAAAACGAGATGTCTCACAGGAATCAATGAAACACAATCGTTATTAATTGGGACTAGTTTTTAACCTTTCGTCTTAATTTATAGTTGCTTTTTATTTTAACTTTGACTCTAGCCATCATTCTACGAGTAAACAGCATGATCGGAAATAAAGAGTAAGCCCAAGGTGAAAAATCGAACTCACACCCTCTGTCAGTAACAAATTTGTAATAAAATTTTAATAATTTTTACTCACCTTAGTTGGGATAAATTCTGAATTTATAGGTTTTTAATTTAAATTTAAAAAAAAAAAAATTGGTCTGTATTAAAACAAAAATCTTTGCCAACAAGAAACCAGTTTCTAAAGAAAAAAAAACAGATTTTTATGTGATTGGTCCTCCGTAGCAGAAATAGCCAATGGTTGAAATCACCATTAAAAAGTAAGTGTCACCCATTTCGAAACATGGCTGGAAAGTAAAGTCAACTGACTTTCTCCTGGAGTTTGATAAAACTTCATCCGGTAATAACAAATTACAGAATCAATCGTATGGAGGAAAAATTGAGAGGGAAAAAAAAAGAAAATATTAAAGTTTCTCTAACAAAAAGTTTTTTCATGAATTTTTGCATTTTATTATATTCAAAAGCTAATACTAATAATAACAAGCAAATAAAAGGAACAAAAATTAGCATAAGCCCCCCCCCCCCAGTTGAATAAAATGTATTTTGTTGATTTATGAACTTTTGAAATTTGCCATTTAACATCAGACACTTTGAAAACTTAGACTCAATTGAACTCTTAACCCTTTATGGGGCAAGTGACTATATATGATCACCTGATGACCCGTCAGCCACATGCAAATATTGTACCCACAAAGACAACCTAATCCGCACCAATGTGGTTTGCAAGCTTTGCAAAGTACACTTGTGCTTGAACAAAAACAGAAACTGTTGAGGCATACCATTAAACTAGCCTGTTTTTGGACCAAACAATAACATTTTAAAATATTTTTTTTGTCAATATCAATTTTTTGTATCTATTCATTATATTGAATTCTTTAATTCTATGTTTTATTTAACTTTCTACTTTAATTTTTTCATATTTTCCATTTTTGGTCGAGGCACCATATATGAACATGTCATCAGAGGGGATTTTGCCCCCATAAACAACAAAATTTCAGAAAACTTGCAACTGAAAATATCTTGTAATTAAGGTCTAGTTTAATATACAAAAACTTTGTTTTGACATCTAAAATATTTTTGGGGCTGCCCTATAAGAAGAAAACTTTTGAAATGCACTCTCATCCGAACGAGTCTTCTGACAGGTTTTGAGAACTATGAACAATGTACTAGCTGGTATACTCACACATCTTGAAATAGTTTCATTTAACAATATAGTTATGAAAAAGAAAAAAGAAAAATATATCTACATTTATTTTCTTGAAGTGATTTATTGACCGAAGTAGGTAATGCCAAGATGTGATTCCTTCTTTATTGTTACATAGCGGAGGAAAGCAGAGCATAATACAAGATTAAGAGACACATTTAACGGAAGCAGCAGCAGCGTCGTCGTCATTTTGAAATTTCCCATGTCTATGCAAAATCCTATTCCATCTGCTCCTTTTACCCCAAACTTGAGCACTGCATCAAAATGAAGATTTCCTCCATGTAGCAATATGGGAATTTGTCTCTGAAGCATATGGTAGACTGCAATGCATCTACATCACATGAATAGATGGACTGGTTTCTTGAAAATGGAAGCTATGAATAAGTTATGAATCTTTTTAAAGTGTCCACATACTGTTTTATTTATTTTTAATAAAGGTAATGATATTTTAAATAGTGCGTATCTGGCCCTTGCGTCGACCAGCAGTGCTCAGAGTTGTTAAAAATCAGCATCAGAATTATTTTTCCTTGTTCTTTGCCATTAATTCAGTCAATATCTTATGTAGTTCTAGAAGTATTTAAATAGTAGGCACAGTAAAGGAACAGTTATACCGGCATTTCTATATACGAACTCACACATACATTTTCAGCATCACATTTTCATACACAAATTTATTCCCATCAATCAACACACACACACACACACACACACATGCACTCACGCACACACCAAAAACTAAGAAAAGCAAATTGAAAAGAAAAGTGAGAGACACTATAGATCATCACTTTCTGAACTGTATTCAGGCTCTTGGTGTTGTTCTGTCCAATAAACAGAGTCCTGAAGATTTTTCAGATCACTTTGGTGTTTGGAAGATGCTCCGTAGTTATCAGTAGACTCAGTGTTGATATTGTCATCATCCCAAATGGAGAGTTTCTCCATTTCGTTGGGTAAGATACAAGAATTGTCCCAGCTAAGTTTAAATGGACGGCCATCCAGCCCCTGACTCTGTTTATGCTGCCTCGTTAGATGCTCGGTCGGCAGGCGGTAACGTCGGTCAAAATCGGTGCCACAACCCCGGTCCTGCTTGTCCTGTCGAGCCAGTTTTTTCTCACATTGTTGTTTTTCTGCAACAAACTTAAGCGAGTCAGCTTCATTGACCGTTAGCAGTTCTTCTTCTTTCAAAATACGAGTTGAATGATGAGAAACGTTTCGATGACGTGGAAGAGGCACACGCTCACCCTTACGTTCAAGGTTCACTCTATCCTTCACTTTCATTTCGTGAATGGTATCGCTCCCTTTATAGCAGTGTTTACTTTTGGCAGATTTATTGTTGGCTGTGTCCGTCATGTCATGGCCATGTTGTGGGGAGGAGGAGGAGGAGGTCTGGTCATGGAATGTGAACTGCCTTGAGTAATTGTTCCGTGTGTTGGTGGTCGGCTCCGAAGGGGGGAGCCACAAGTAGACGAGGTTGCTTAGTTCTTTATTCTTTTCATTCTTACAGGCTTCGTCGTCAGCAGCAGCTGGGAAAAGGGACGATTGTTGTGGAGAAGAACGATCAGTATTCGGGTTAGAAACGTTTTGTTGTTGGTAGGAGACAGAATTAGTGGAGGTAGTAGTAGTAGTCGTGGTAGAAATAGTAGTAGTGGTAGGTGAGGAACAGTCAATGGTCACTTTCCGCGGGAATGGCTGGACAGAGGTGCCACAGGATCTGGCTTCATCTTGAAATTCATCATTGATGTAACGTCGCAACATTTTCGGAGAAAGGTCATCCACCTGATGAACAAAATTATTTTGATGAAATAATGTCAAACAGCATTGGCTAACAAACAAACAGTAACTTTATTGAACATTAACTCCATTGCTAAATAACCTTGCAAAGAATTCAATCTTTGAATATCTGGTCTCATGGAGGACCTTTCTAAATATAAAAAGTACAACTTGAAAAAAGAATATTACAAGGCAAAAACGGAATAGTACACCAGATTAAATTTAATATTGAAAATTAAAAAATGTTTTTAAATTTATATCAACAATAATTTAATGTGAAAATGCACAAAACAGTTCACATGAATATCAAATACTTTATCAGAAAATATTTCCACAATTGCTGTGCAGTTTTCAATTTCAATTTGACATTTTTTAAACTAACAATATTACATAGCAATATTTGTAGTCTTCAGAAAAGAAACCTTTGAAGTAAATGCTTCAGCCAATAGGCTATAATTGAATTCATGAGGGTTTTTTTGTTTTTTTAAATTTAATTTTCCTGAATTAGATAACTGTGGACACTTTAAAAAGATTCATAACTTATCCATAAAAGACTAACTAAAATTTTCCACTCTAAAAATGTATTAAAAGTAAAACATCATCTCTAAAGTCACAATAAGTACTTTCTATTCATCCATTTTGTTGAACACTCTTTAATTCATTAGAAATCTTGAAAGAACAATATATTAATGACCATACAAAAGTGACCTCTACTTTGTAGTCAGTTTTAATAGTCCTTATGTTCATTGGAAGTTCTTCCTACTTACAGTTTGTAGCAAATATATTAAGCTTTGCTTATGTGTCACTGGGGATATTTTAGTAATTCAATCTTGCCCCATTTCAAACCTGTTCAGAGAATAATTGCCCTAATAATTCTTTGTGAGAGGGTGTGGCTTGCAAAAAGAATCATCAAGTAAAATTGAAAAGTTTTGATTATATTTTTTGTTTTACAAACAAAAGAGGAGGTACATACTTCATGCTCAATATAAAATGGTTGGCTGGCTACAGGTTCATCGGCTGGACAGCAATAAGCCTTTAGATACGGATGTTGAAGAGCGTCTTCTGCGGTGATACGCTGCTTGGAATTAAAGGTCAACATCTTTTCAACCAAATTCATTACTGCGGAGTAGAAATAGACAACATTCATTTACATTGAATCATTGTAAAAATTCTGTATATAGATATATAGAAAAAGAATAAAAATAGAAAAAACAATTTTTAGCCTTTCAAACCCCTACATCACAACAAAAAGCTATCATATCTATACTAATATTTGAGCCATTTGTTTTATCGTGCCTCTTCTCTGGTAAAAATACAAAGCCGATTGACCCGATATTTGGCATGGAGAATCAATAGAAATCGACTTCCCACATTGGTTACCTCGAATGACCTCCAAGGTTAGCCTGAGTTGGCATGAAGTTTATTGGGGTTTACAGAAATATTAGAATATATTTTTTCTCAAAGATTATATAACTAGAGTTTTTTCTTATTTTTATTTCTATACAAATATTTGCTCCTATTGGAGCTTATTGTTGAATGCATCAATGCTATTCATTGAAGTTAAGAATACAATTTCTTTTCATATTTTTTTTCAATAGTATTTTTTTCATAATAAACAGTACACACCATTAGCCTTATTATAGATTATTATTTATTTTTATTTTTTTTTTTATTACTGCCTTAAAAAACAGTGAGTCACGAATGAAAATGTTAGTTGTTAACAATTATTCTTATGTTTGGGGGGAGGGGGGAGTCTATTTTCAATGCAACTATAATGCTGAACTTTCTGTCTGTCGTACAACTGTCATTTTTTTTTTTTTTTTTTTAAATACAGAACTTCATCTGAATATACTTAAACATGAAAAAAAATCCCCCCCAAAATGTTCCAACAGAAGTAAACCAAATACTTCCAAGCCATACTTTTGTACAACTGATGTAAAGTAAGTGTCCAGTTCAGCATACAGTTGCTACGTAGATAGACCCCCCTCCCTGCCAAACTAAAAAGATTTTCTTCTTTCAAAACTGACAATTTTCCAAACATAAGGAAGATCCATTGAGTGAAAACACCAAGATTCTTTTCTGAAATAAAACAACAAAATAGCAAATGTTATACAATTTCCGGGTTTTGCAGGTGAAACGAATGTTAAACGTTTTTATTCACACCTTAACTCAGGCTGTAAATCTACAATATTTGAGTAAACAGCTCAGATCGGAAGTAAAGATTAAGCACTCGGTATAAATAATCTTTTTTCAATTTGCTATGTTCTCTACGGAGATATACATTACAACATATTTTACACTGTGTTGTCAATTTTGAAGTTATTGTTCCACCATGTAATGCCTCCCTGGGCATCTCAATACATAATATTATAATAGTCAACAGTTAAAAATGTGTAAAAATACAAGAATTACTTTTAGTCAATTAGTAAAATATTAATTAAATTAGTAAGAAAAAATCTTTTTTGTATCATACAGTTAACACTAAAGTTTTCAGCCCATTTCCCACCTGACTTCCAGGATGAAGGCTCTGGTGGGTTTAAAATTGCTGAGGAGAGACCCGAGTCCCCCCCAAACAAGTTAACATCTATATTGATAGCTTATTTAGTAACAATCATTAGTCAGAATAAGTAAAAGCATATCTGTACAAAGATTGGCTGAGCCAGTGAGTTTACATTCTTTCGTGGATAAAAATGAATCGAAATTTAACAATTTCATTTTCCTGTTCAACATGTTATCTTTATGAAATTTATATTATTACATGAAACTATTTACTCTTATACTAATCAAATAATTTCCAACAAAAAGGCCAAGGCCTGTAGGTGTGGACTGAAACGTACAATACATAAGTTATTCAATTACTTTGCTGTGTGATAGATGTCTTCCCAAATTTTGTCTAAATTATTTTTGAAGGTGTTAAGCGATGGTGCATCTACGATATTGGCAGGAAGATTATTCCAATCATTTACAACCCGTTGTGCAAAGAAATTAGCTCTTGGGAGTTTAACAGCCCAATTCTTAAATACCTTATGTTTACTATTTTCTTTCTAATAAATTAATAATGTTAAAGCAGACTTGAATATAAAAAGAAAAAAGGTCATTACCTGTGAGATCAATATTTGGGAATCGATCTTTAAGCTGTTTATCTGGATGTCTGGGAATTCTTTTCATCACACTTTTTGGCAAAACCTGAGTGACACTGTTCCAGTCGTTGTCACTGATCGGGAGCGTATGAAGGAGCAGACTGATTTGTTCCATTTCATGGGAACCGGGAAATAAAGGCCGTCCAATCAACATTTCCATCAGAATGCAACCCGCACTCCAAATATCAATTGCCTTGGTGTAATCAGTTGGGGAAATTATCAATTCAGGTGAGCGATACCAGCAAGTTCCAACTTGATCAGTGAGAAAACCCTATAAACAAAAAGATCAAAAAGAGATCAGCAGGGGAGAATAACTTTCAAGGTTTTTACACAAAAAATTATAATATACAGAGAAACCTCGATTATCTGAACAAGATTTCAAGGTCTTGTAATTGTGTTCAGTATGGCTTCCATTGATGAATTGAAACTAAGCATTGCTTTACAAGGTCACATTTATGGACAGACTATGTGTGAGAATAGAACGTCAATCATGAATGAATACTAATTTCTTATGCATGTGGGTGTGTGAATCCCCAATGAGAATTGAATGCTCTTTACACAATTACTTGTTGTGCCTGGACAAAGTAGTTGACTGTCAGCTTTTCTGCCTAGTGGAATTGTAACAATTCTAAACTGTAGATTGATTATTAAAAACTAACGCTCACACAAGGAAACCTTGATTATCCAAACAAGATTTCAAGGTCCCGTAATTGTGTTCAGTATGGCTTCCTTTTTTATGATCAGATCAGTTATCCAAACAAAATACTCCCCAGCCCGTCTTGTTTGGATAATCAAAGTTTCTCTTTGAAAGCAAATGTGTAAGCTGGGAAAATAAGTCTGTAATTTGTTTTGCTTGACAAGAGAACAATGATACACCAAAGTGTTGTCTTACTTTTTCATGAAAATAGAAAGATCCCAAATTCTTATTTAAGCCTGGCTGCTGCGGGGTAAAACTCCACTCCTATTCTGACTGAAGATGATTATTACAACTTTTGTATTGCATATATAATAAATAAATTTGTAAGTTATTTTATTGTCGAACTCCAGTCCAAGTTCGTTAAAACAAACGACTCCCGACTTACCAACTGAGCTAAACTGACAAGTCTTATAGGACTTGTCAATTTAGCTTGGACTGGAGTTCGACAATAAAATAACTTACAGTCAGGGTTGCCAGAAAAAGAGATAATCCAAGCTTTATCTCAGTCTTACCCAACACAGGCATTGGAACCCCACCCCCCATAAAGTTGGTCAAAGATTGAATTCAAGCATTTATTTTATAACAATAATATAATTGTACAGAAGTATCTAAAAGTACTTGATTAATTAATATGAAAATAATTAATATGAAGGGTGGGCCTGATATGACTATGCGTAGTAGGTATGGATTTGTATTCTGAGAAAAAAAAAAAAAAAAAAAAAATCACCAAAAACATCTTACCTTATGAGTATAGTCAGAATCCACAACCCTTGCAAGTCCAAAATCACCAATCTTCAACACAAGGTCATCAAGATTGATAAGCAAGTTGCTAGGTTTGAGATCCCTATGCAGTACATTGGCCGAGTGAATATATTTGAGGCCTCTCAACAGCTGATAAAACAAGAAACGAATGTGCTCATCTCCAAGTAGTCTGCCCTCATCAAATAACAACTGTTGCAAGTCAGTGTCCAATAACTCTTGAACAATGTAGACGGAATTGAGCTCACATAGTGAACCCATCATATTATCTGTGGCACTGCATACTCCAGGCCCTAAGACCTCGTACACAGCCACAATGTTCTCATGGTGAAGACGGCGCATAATACGTAGTTCTCGAAATGCATACTTGCAGCTTCTCTTGTCTGAGAAACAGATTTTCTTTATAGCCACTTCCTTCTCACACTCACTGTCAACTGCCGAGTAGACGATACCGTTGCCTCCAATTCCGATTGGTTTCAGGTTAATGAATCTGGAATCTGCCTTGAAGTCACGATCTTCGAGAGAGCATTGCTGCAGGTCTTTCTTCCCGGGATGGGCCATTTTACTGACCAACGCCCTCTTTATTCAAAAAGGAAGAAAAACAAATGTTTATAGTTAAATCTTTAGAAGATTGCTATAAAGAAATATTTATACACAGGTTTTAAAACTGACATGCAATGACAAAAGCAGACAAGTCCATTTTCCAGGAAAATTGAGTTAGGACCAAAAATGTGTAATACTGGTCCATGTATTGGTTTTTGTCAATTGTCTTCTAGATGTCGAGATATTGATTTTACAAAAGACTTCCAAATTCGCATGACAAAATCAGGTAAGTCCATTGTGCTGGACTTAGCTGTCTTTGTCATTGGAAGTTTGGACTACTGACTTACAATATGAATTGTCATAACTTGCTTAATCAAAGCACGTATAATTATCGAAGGCTGCCAGAAATATAGTTTTGCCATTTTTCTCAGTTTCACATTTCATGGACTTATCTGCTTTTGTCATTGGACGGCAGAATAGTATTATGAGAAGTAAAGAGACTTGATAAAGCCAATTCAAATCAAAAATGTTACACAAGTCTTGTATGTGTAAAACTTGGTACTAGGGCATTTGCGCCCCGAGCTACTTTTAAACAAACCTGTCTCTCTAGCTCACTATACTGAAAAGAGTTGTATTTAGGGTTTCTGATTAAATTACACCTTTTTAGAGATATATTCTTCTATTTTAGTAACTTCAGACTTTTGATGATACCATTCCATTAGTAACCTTTTGGGTGATTTTTAACGGTCTTACTGTGATTTGCCAAACAAAGCCAGATAGAGATAAATAATATAATGATGGGAGTCTTTTTAAAGATATATTCTTCTATTTTAGTAACTTTACATAGGCTTTCGTGAGTTTTATCAACATTATTCTGCGATTTGCCAAGAGGAGAGGTACACACACTTTTGAAAAATCTTCAACATCCTATTTTAAAACTTAAAACTTTTTAAAAGACGAAAACTTTAACAAAATTTTTTGATTGTGTAATGTTCTACTAGAAATAATAAAATCCTGCTATGTCTGGTTTAGAAGAAAATTAACATTTTATTAAAAAAAAAAGTGCTAGGAGTGTACTCATTTATGGGCAACACTGTATGATGTGAACAATGAGCCACAAGTTTCTTGGTTTGTTTGTTTTTATTTTTATCATCTCTGATAAAAGGACATTTGAAGAATTATTATGCCATAAATATCAATGATTTTCTTACAAGTGAATTGCGATCTTGGAAGATTCCAGAAAGAAATAGGTCCCTCTACAAGAATCTGAAAGAAATAGATAAGTGAAGCTTGATTTATCTCCCCTTTCCCAAAAAGTATATTTTTTACAGTGTTTAAAAAATTTAAATTCAACAAGGGGCAAGAGGCTAATGTTTCAAAGCATCACATGTTTATACAATACTAGTAAATACCTGTGAAAAAAATCCATGCATATAAATATATGCCTGAATTTGGTCCAATTAACGATTTTTTAAGAAAAAAAAAATAAAGTAGTAAATTTGATTCAGCTGAAGAGACTAGTTTCAAATTGTGGGTAGGAGGTATTTTTATCCACAAAATGTTTACCCTTGAGTGGAGGAATCTAATGTTATGGACAGCAAACCAAGAAAATCACATTTTTCATTATTAGAATAGATAATATATACCAAGTATGACCTGCTCAGACTCTTTCCTTATAAGTTAATTCCTTTCAATGCAAATATAACACAACCAAATCATTTTTACAACTATAGTTTGTTCTATAGATTCCATTAAGCAATCCATTTCCTAACACACTGTGATTTGTTGTTGGATGGTAGCAGAAACAAGCAAACAAAAATAAGCAATGTATGGATCAAGTTTACATCAGGTAACCTGAAAATTGTTGAATTGAAAAGGGACACATTTTACCTTGACACCAGAAATGTTCGAAGTTACTAAGATACTTTCTCCGGGAAAAATAAAAAATATTTTTTGTGCTTTCAATCCAACTATTCATCGTAAAACTAGGTTTGGGCTTTTATAGCGATTATTAGAGTTTACAGTCATTCAGTAACTGTCATCTAATAAAAAATAGAAAAAGGTTGGATTTTTTAAAAACTAACAAATTTTCAAAGTTACTAAGATACCTTCTCCCAGAAAAATAAAAAGTATTTTTTGTGCTTTCAATCCAACCTTCATTTTCTATTACGGTAAGATGACAGTTACTGATTGACTGTAAAATTTAAACTATAATAATCGCTATAAAAGCCAAAACCTAGTTTTACGATGAATAGTTGGATTGAAAGCACAAAAAATGCTTTTTATTTTTCCGAGAGAAAGTAACTTCGAAAATTTGTTTGTTTAAAAAAAAACAAAACAAAAAAAAACTTTTTTCATTGAATGTAAGTAACTTCAAACATTTCCGGTGTTGAGGCAAAATGTGTCCCTTTTCGATTCAACAATTTTCAGGGTGCCTGATGTAAACCAATGAATTATGTAAATGACAACAGTGACTAGATAAAAGAGTGAAAATGTTATTTCCAAAGTTTATGTAGAGACACAGAAATTAACATAAAAACCTTATCTTGTGTTAAAACTTGAGTTTCCTCATTAAGTTATTTTAAAGAGGAAAAATTACAGAAAATCGTGCAAAAAGAATTACCATGTCTTTTTTTCTCCTCTTCAGCACCAAATTAAGGAGATTGAAAATATTTTAAGACTAAGAAATTTGCACAAATATTTTCTAGAGTAGGTTTATTTTTTCAAGTTCCCTACAAATTCTATAGAAAATCACATTTCAGCTGCTAGATTGATTATAAGGATAAAATTATAATTCCAACAATAACGGTGCCTGCTGATTGATATATGTCTATTCAATCCACAGGGACATGTGGCGGAGTGGATAAAAGCATTGTTTAAGCATATCTAGTAACCTGCCAGACAGTCATAAGTTCAATCCCTGGGTCGGGTAATGCAAAAAAAAAGAAAGAAGTCATATACTCTGGTTCAGTGGAAGAGGCAGACAAGCGACATCACAAGGACGAATTAACTGATATGAGCTATCCCTGGCATGGAGAGTGGAATGAGAACAATCTGTGGATTGAAACGAAATTCCCAGAAGGTAATAATTACGACAGACACCTGAAGAAAACACTGACTAGTATAACAACCAAGACAGTCCGCATAAATCAGTGTATAATAATGATAATCTCAGAAATCTTTTAGGTTGAGATATTTTGATAAATGTGATGCAAAGTATTTTGTAAGTGTTTTCATTTGGATTGATAGAAAGTAAAATACTTTATTTGACAAAGCACATCGCCATTACATCAAATATTAGGTATATCACGATTGAAATAGAAAGTCTTTTGTGATAAAACACACCATCTATCGAGTCAATATTATCCTCAAAGCATTAATAGCATTTTGTAAAACGCTGTAGTTTTTGTCTGAATAGTTTGTTGTCACTTATATTTACTAGCCCTTCATGGGAAAGTGAATTTCTATGTCTACACCAATTAAAACTAAAAAGTGAGTGCAGTGGTGCCAAAATCGTTTTGATTTGTTTTCAAAAGATGGACGTATGGAGAGAGGAATTAGTTAAAGATTTTCTAAATGCATCACACGCTGATTGCAGGGTATTGATTGCTAGAGTAGATGATTACATGAAACAAAAATATTGCCAATCAAAACAATCATGAGACTAGTATTCCAAGGGAAATTATGAATCACCACCACACATATGCTGTGTTGGAAAAAGAGGTGATCAATGAACAAGTTACTTTCACCTTTTGGTGGGCTGTGATCACTAAAAAAAGGTCTGAACTTCCAAAAAACAAGTGACCAATTTAGCATAAACTTACAATACATATTGAAACCCCTCTAAAAACCTATTGGGGGGGG
>VCCN01004895.1:929063-951680 GCA_006491835.1 Architeuthis dux
GAAGAACAGATATTACACTTTGATCTTGAACTAAAGGCCGTACAAGGCGCATTCCGATAGGGACCCGACTTGTTTCATATATCTATATTACAGAGATTTACTCGCAGCACCGTGGATAGTTAAGTAAAGGGTTCTGTTCGAAATTCCCATCAGAAGGATATCGACTACGACGACAGACACCAGAAGAAGGCCGAAACGTTCTGACTATAACAACCAAGATGAGGACACTCGTCCGAGTAAATCAGTCTATAATAATAATAATCATTCATCTCAGAAATTCAGACAAAAGACCATTTCTGTTGTAAACATGATTATTTGCGATTAATTTATCCAGTGGAACCAAACTTTACAAAGAATTACAATGGGGGGATCGCAAAATTGTATTGCAGTCTGGTTATATATTTTATTTATAAGTGGGTGATGGCATCGAGTCTCGAGAAATGTTCACGGGCAGAATATGTCACCTTTAAAAAACGGGTCTGTAGAGTTCCGAATAAATGTATCTGTCCCAAGTTTTAAAACTGTCACAAAACAATGCTTAAATATAAACAAATATTAAAGCTTCAGAATATAATATTAACATTTTTCAAATGTTATTTTAAGAAAAGAATTTACAGAAATTGTAAGAAAAGACTTCATTGGAGACATTCGAATCAAGTGACACTTTGATGGAACAACTAAATCATTGGATTGCAATAATAATAATAATAATAAACACTACTTAACGTGCATCTTCTTGTTACAAGACAAAGGCGTTAATATGGTTATTTTTATTAACTTAAATTGTTACATTAGAACAGATTATCTCCAATAAATAAGAGAACTTTCCCCCAAATAAAATGTCCATTTAATAGACAACAAAATAAAAACAAACACAAGAGAAGAAGAAAGCAATGGACGGTAAAAGAAGGCTTTAACCAAGGCAGAAGGCACAAAATAACCAGAAAACATTTCATTGGTTAAAAACAATAGAAAGTAGATTCTTTCTGGGAAAGTACATTTTATTGGTTTCCAATCATTCTTTGTGCTACGTGTATTACTATAGTTACAAGTCATTACTCGAATTAATAAAACGAATACAAAAATAAGAAGCCAGTTGAGTTGCTTACCGTGATACTTACTGTCTTGTCACAGGGAGGACCTCTAAGCAGGATATGCATGCATACTCCAGAACCAAGTGTCCTTAGAACCACTCGAGTAATAAAAGATTTATAATTGTAGCAAAAATATCATTTTTATTTAAATTATTCAAGAAAAATCTCGAAAGTCTTTCATATATTAAAAAAGCAAAGTAAATATTAGTAATCAATTTGGTTTCGAAGCTTTATGCTGACTTCCGTTTTAGTAGCAATGATGGAAGACTGAATCTTTTAGCGTAGCTCCAGCTTTATACACTTGAAATTGGATTTTTTTGACAGCAGTTGCTTCACTGTAGTTTGGGTGGGAATTAAACTAATAAGAAAAATGGTAGTTAAATTTGGTATGTCCGATATCAGAATAAAGATTATTTTTTTAAATATTGATATTCTCGGATGTGACCGTCTTTTCACTTAGGCTGTTCCATGCGTTTACTACTCTTGCAGAGAAGAAACACCTGTGGAGGTCTGAATTTGTAGTTTATGGCTGTGTCCTCTGGTTTTACTGCAGATAGTTTTATAAGAAAAATAAATATTAAAAGTATAAATTTGTAATCTGTGTATTTGTAATAATATATTTTGATTTATCTTAGGTTAAGATTTACTTTAATTAACTTATTTGAAAAAAGGTTTTTTTTCGACAATAATTCTTTGTGCTTTTAATACATTAGTCTGGAAATTTGTTAGTTTTTAGAAAAATACATTTTTTTAAGGTTTTACGAGAGGGTTCTATTTACAATGTAACTCCAATGGTAAACTGGATCATTATTTTCCGTCCATTGTATGGAAGTGATGATTCGAAGTATGTTGTTACTTACTTCCCCTTGTTCATTTCTTAACTGCTGTCAGTACAAGTAATTTTTTGTGCTTTCATTAAGTTTTAGTGGGTGGGCACACACGTGCCTGGCTGAGGGTGCGCTTGGATCTGCTGGGAGTGTGTGGGGGACTGCACAGATGGGGCGGGAGCCTAGATAACAACCATTACAAAGGGAAGTAACCGAATACTTCGAAGGCATTTTTCCATACAATGGACAGACGGTAACGGTCCAGTTTACCATTACAGTTACATTGTAAATAGAACCCCCCCCCCTGTACTCAAAACTAACACATTTCTAGAGCTAATGAAGATCTTATGAATTTAAATCACAAAAAATTACTTGCAAACATTTTTTTTTTAGAATAAGTTAACTAAAGTGATTTCTTAACCCTATCTAATTTTGTAAGTAGTACTCATTCTCATGTCTACCAAGTTGCATACTGTTGTACTCATAATGCGAGTCTTACCACATCACTTACAGTCATTCTGAATGGGGGCAATCTCGCCACCAATGGGGGCTGAAAGTTGAGCTGAGGGGCTGGGGCCATAGATTGTCATAAACAAACAGAATTTTCTTTAAAAAATAGGCAATCTTTAGTTTTATGTCGGTAATGTCAGGAAATAGGGGAAGTTATTCCCACTTGGCGAATCACAAGATATTTATTTTTTTTAAATTGTTTTAATTATTAATTTCTGTTTCCATTGTTGTGTTATTTCATTTAAGCAAGCACACGTAGGTCATCCTGAAGTTCCAACTATCTGCTGAAAACAATTTGTTATGAAATTTACTTGGCCAAGATAAGGCATTACAAAATGGAAAGAAATGTTGCTCTTTGAAGATGTACAGTCATCTTAATGTTAGTATTTATTTGGCGAAAGGCATAGGATAATGTAGAGCGATCATTCTCAATGGGGGTGGCAAATCAACCCCAGAGGGGCGAAAGTTGAGCTGAGGAGGGCGATAGATTTTTTTAATAACCAAAAGGATGCGATGAGGGAAAAAAAGGTTGTGAAACCCTGAAGATCATCATTCTGAGTAATAAAAAAAACATTGCATTTTATTTTACGAATACAACAAATCCAGCCTCCCCCCCCCCAAAAAAAAAACTGCACTGAATTTAAGAATATGCAGACTGACTTCACAGAAATTTGATAAAAATGGGCACTTTTAAAATACGGCCACATAATCCTGTATTTATAATAAGAACTGTGTCTGTCACACTTATGGTATCAGTAGCAGCCATCAGCCCCTCTCCCTTCCTACCCTCTTACTGAACTACCTAATTTTATTTTCTTCCCTTTCCCTTCCCTTCCGCTTCTCTCTTCGTACCCTCTTATTGAACAACCTGTATTCCCCCCCTCTCCTTTACTACCCTCTTATTGAACAACCTGTATTCCCCCCCTCTCCCTTCCTACCGTGTCTGTCACACTTATAGTATCAGTAGCAGCGATCAGCTGAGCCTGTTGTTGTACACTTATGATAAGCGACAGGTCATGGACTAGATTAAAATATATAATTAAATATACCTTATTGCGTGCCAGTAAATGTTTTATAGAACCGCTTAGGTAACAAATTGAATATTTATTGAGAAAACAAACCTGACAATCTGGTACAAGAAGTTGACACTGGTAAGAAGCAGACATTCATGAAAACAAACCTGACAATCTGGTACAAGAAGTTGACACTGGTAAGAAGCAGACATTCATGAAAACAAACGTTATGTTAAATATGCATGAGTATTAGTTTGCAGGAAATGTGATTTTCAGGGGTTGGGATTAGAATTAGTAAGATTTAGTAAATTTACTAATATTTCGTCATTGTACAAAACATTACTAAGAAAGCTCCCACTGCCACTCCTAATCCTTGGAAATCATACCGAGAAACCAATGTTGCATGGCAACTTTTTACTCGAGCAAAATGACATCTTGCATAGGTTTCTTCAGTTTTTAAGTGATTCTCCCTGGCTGGCTATGTATGAGTCACGTGTACAGACCGCACCAATGGAGATAGAGAGTTGATTATTTAAATATTTACTACTTATTAAGGTTTTTTTTTTAAAATACGCCAAAAATAAGTTGGGGGGTTCAATTTACAATGTAAGTTTTTGCTAAATGGTCCCTTAGTTTATGTCCGGCAGTGTTCACACCTGTTTTTTTTTTAAATTCAGACAGTTTAGTGTTCTAACAATAGGCGAGAGAATTAACTTATTCATTGTTCACCCCATTATCCAATGTTTTGATTGATCATCCCCAACAAGGCATGCTGCCAAAAGATGTTGGTTATATGACTGTTTCTATTGAGTGACTAACCAGAGCTGTTTTAATATTTTGTTTCAATAAGCATTTGATAATTTTTAAAAATCTTTCCTGGTTGTTTCATAAAAAACTTCTTGATACAAAATGAGGTTTCTTTAATTAATTACATATTTTATATTTTGCTGCCATATTTTAGAAGCGTCATTCTTCTACAATTTTATCTAATATTTAATTTTTATTAAAGAAAAAGAGAACTAATTTTTCTAAATAGTAAATAGCTAGAAATTATGCAAATTTATGCAAAGTTAAATTGTTCACTTTTCAAAATCAATTTGGGTTTTAACCTTTGATTTTTAAGTTTCAATTTTAAACATTTGGAGAAAAATGTGTATTTTACACATCTAACTATAATTGAAGCAATCTGTGCACATGTGTGTGTGCACCTAGATAACTCAACAACTGGCTATTGTACGAAGTTGATATTCACCATATATATTAATTAGAACACCAGGCATTGCAAGGTCGAGTTTGAAGATGTTTGGATCAGCGGTTCTTGAGAAATCTTTTAAAAAATTAAAAATTACAGATTATAGATGTTTAATCTAAAATTATAGATATAAATTTTGATATAAAATATCTAAATTGGCAATAGATATAAATGTAAATATAAAATATCTAAATTGGCAACACTGAAGAGAAATAACTGAAATACTTTGAAGCCGTAGTTTCGTATGACGGACAGAAATTTATTTTACATGATTATTATAGCAGGCAGCTACACACACCATAAAGTCCAGCCCCTTTTAAATACCTTTGGAACGGGTACTGCCTTAGTTAATATAAATCTTTAAAAAAATGAATGAATATTTTGTAAATAAAAGTTTGCATAAATTACACACTGATTTTACAAATAAAATGTTCAAAAATGTTTTTTGTATGTACCTTGTTGAAAAATGCACATCATTTTTCGACAAAATGATTCAATAAGTGAGCAGGGCTGGATTAAGTTAATGCAGGGGAGCCTGTAGCATGCGGGGCCTGTAGCATATGTTATAAAGGGGCCTCAATTAACGAAACACACATAAATATTAAAACACATACATATTTTACTTGTAAATTAATTAACTTTTTTTCACATTGCTATACAGCCAGATAATACAACAAATATGTCTGACATTTCAGTAATAGTATAACGTTTTGATCTTTGTGCTGTGGCTATGACTTCAGGTTCGTATTTATGTGTCATATATGTATTATATAGATATCACACTACCATTGATTACTGTGTTAAAATAATAACCCTAATTAAAGGTGATAATTGACTAAAATCGCTAACTTCAAACACCCAATCATTCATAAAATTTGAGGGCAGTATAGAACTATAGTAATAGAAAGAGTGCAGAATCACTGAATTAGAATTGATAGCTTGCAAGCATTTAATGTTAGGTCCATGAAATTGCAGGGCACGTAACATATGCTACTTTTGCTACATAGTTAATCAGGCACTGTAAGTGAGAGATAATCGAGATGCTTCAATGTTCATCTACAACTGCAATCCTTTTAATTCAAGCACATCTCACCAACCTTCATAGTGGGGCAGGTAATTGCAAAATCCTTCAGATGGTGATACAAGCATGCAATTTTGCATGTAGTTCACCTTTAGGCTGCTTATTAAGAAATTAACATTAGTCACTTGAAAATCCAATATGGCTACCATCTTTCAAGATGGCCACCAAATTATGGCTACTGAATGCAATCAACTTCATATAATCAAAACAAACTGTCCAAAATTAGTATTTGACGGGTCAATTCCTATATTTTTAAACACAGAGATTTTATTTTTGCAAGATGGATCTATCCATTATTTTTAGAAGGTTTAAGATATTTTATGTGTCAGTTGTCTAATATTTTACTTGATGATTCAGTTTTCATGGTAATTAGACATCTGGACCTTAGAACTGGCACACATAGGTATAGTGCATTGCAGCCTAGGCCAAACTGATAGCATTTGCATCTTACATCTGCATTTCATCAGCTGTTAGCAACACTTTACAATGTGTTGGAGAGTCGTCCAGCAAACCTTCCATCCCTCGCTATACTTTGTCCACCTCCAGTCACTAGGATTCAGGTACTGTGGCCTACATACAGTTGCCTGACTCCATACACATCCTGCCTGGAAAGCACCACGTTTTGCATGTTGAAGGAGGCCATCTTGATTTGGTTGAATAGAGTTATATGTTCATTGTTTCCTTGCAAACAAGTCCAGTCATTCCTTGTTAACTCCTACAGCAGTACTAGACCTGTCATACATGGTTACTACATACTTCTCTAAAGTCTGCATATTAGTGTCATCAATGACTGGTAGATGATGGCTAAGTTTTGCGAAGACAACTGTGGCTTGTCAATCAGAGAGGCAGTGAATGAATTGTTTTTATGCTGAAAGAAGTTTATTAAGTCATACTCCCTTCTTTGACAAGAGTTGAAAGTTGAGAGAAAAGATGGAAGTCTTTTGAGTAGAGATGCTTGAATGTGCTTCTCTTTTGAAGAAGTTAACTTTATTCTTTTTAATTAGCTGGTAAAATGTGCATTGAAATTCGGATTCAATTGCTTTCATGAATGCATGATACTGACATGCACTTTTCATGATACTGACATGCACTTTTCATGATACTGACATGCACTTTTCTCATAGTATGTGGCTACTAATGCAGCACTGTCAGGATTGGCAATGTACTTTGTGTCAAGGGTGAGAAGGTCATCTGACTCTTCCTAAAAAGGATTACCAAACTCTTGTATAACAGTGGTTATTTTTTACTCTCTCAACAAATACGTTTTGAGCCTGATCATGATGTTCACTATGTTCAACTTCATTCTTGACATCTGATGATTTCTCATAGTCCTGAACAAACCTTCTCACTTCAGGCCCAGCAACCTTGAGTGCTGATGGATCAGTAAGGCCAATGGTTCCTCCATTGCCCTTGATAGCAGCATTTGCATGTTCATGGGCTTGGTCTATTGCCATGGCTGAGAACAGTCTGTTTGATTTTCTCTGCAGAGAACTCTTTCGCCACATCTGGGTGTTGCTTCTCAAGTGATAACATGTCTCTGAGGTGTATAGAAAGCCAATGAGCATAATTTGCATTGTTGTTGGCAAAGAAATACGATATCAGCTCTGTGAGGGCTTCACGGTAGAGACCAAAATTTGCTTCTCTGAAATATTGAATTAGCAAAAAATTGGACAATTCCATTGTCAACATCAGCAAATTAAAAACAACAGCAAGAAAATTGAATCGATGAACATGAATAATTAAATAATTACATTTACTGCTTCAATTGCTGCAAATGTTAATTCTTTGAGTTAAATTTGTGGGCCTTTTTTGTTAGTCCCCACCAAAAGCTAACACCCATAATTTGCTCACTGTATTTTTTTAATTGCTCACCCTAGTTTTTGATTTTCTTGTAGTAGTCTTTATTTTACATGCTGTAGTTTTTGATTTGCTTACTGTATTTTTTAATTTGTTTGCTCTAATTTATAACTTGTTTGGGAAAAGGTATAGTTATCTGGTGGTTGAATTTTTAAGCTTCAGTTGTATCCTCTGGCCATCTCCAGATGCCTGTCATCTTTGGAATTTCAAACCAAACCCTTTATTCAATCCAGAATGGGGATAGGTTGTTCTCATTTCACTGTCCCTCGCATCAGTTAATTCTTCTTAGTTAATTCGTCCTTGTGATGCTGCTTCTGCTCATTCCACTGAACAAGAGTACAGTAGACCTTCACTAATCCGGCACCATTGGGACCTGAGGAGTGCCAAAAATACTGTATCAAAGAAGGATTATGTAGCGTTACACGCTGTGCTCTGTGCATATATCATGCAAGAGTATGCATATATGCGGACCTGTTAGTTAATGTGAATGTGTGAGGTTTTCGAATGCCTGCAGGTCAAGCCATTTGCCCTTAAAATGGTTTAAATGTTTTTCCTACACAGACTAATGGTGGAACTAATTAAACAGAGGAACATTCCATGTGTGTGTGTGTGTGTATGATTAGGGCATGATAGTGATTGAACAATCATAAAGTTACCTTAAAGTTGATTGGTCAGTGAGAAATGCTGGGGTCTGTCTCAACTCAGCTTCTTTTTCAGGTGCATGTGGTATGTACAAGCAAGCGGCCCATGTTAATTAGCTGTGACTAAGTAGGAGAGAAGGAGAGGAAATGAGAAAGAAGGTCTCAAACGTAGTGAGTGATGTCATTGCCAGTTTTTGAGACTGAAAAAAGGTTTTCCCATGCGGCAACCTTTTTTGGAGGGGATCTGCCTCATACATACATATTAACAGGTCCATATATATGCGTACTCTTGTGTGATATATATCGCACACACACGCATGCACACTGTGCAATGCTACAATTACCTCTAAACAATAGCTAACCAACTCATCATACCTTTAAAATATTGTGTAAATCAGTACATGTAAGATAATAAGGTAACAGCAACATTAAATCTAGTCCTATTTCTTCATGAAATACTCTTGCTTGTTCGTTCACCATATCACAAGACTAAAAACCACTTCATCAAGTTCTGAACTTCTTTTGTATTTCATTGTTTTTTTCTTTGAGTCACTATCAGCAAAAAAATATGGCAGTTTTTCTTTCTGTTTCTTTATATCGTACACTTTGGAAGAGCCAATGCTCTAGCATTCGCACAAGATTTTCACTGATACAACACTGTCCAGTTTTTTCAAGAGTTCAACCTTATCAATAATGTGTGGTATTTTCACTTCACAGCATGGGATACACTTTTTTTATTCCATAACTTGGGTTAAATAAGAGCAAATGATATTGATAAATGCTGGAAAACAAGCAATAATCTCTTGCCTGTGTTTTACAACAGTACATTGAGAGGTGAACAGATCTAATGCAACCAAAACTATGTTGGAGAATTTGAAATTACAAAGCTGGATTAGTGAAGGTCTACTGTATATGAATTTCACTGCCTGACCTGTAGGACAATGGCCTAGTTAATATAAGAGTTGGTTATGTGTATTCAGTTTATCTGGTTGTCATGAGTTCAATCTCTGGGTCAGACAGTGAAATTCATATTGTCTGGTCGAATAGAAAGAGCAGAAGCAGCATCACAAGGATGAATTAATTAAGAAGAATTCAAAGATATCCTCCAACTTGAAATTTTTCATTTTCAATGCACAACATTGAGTGCCCAGGATTATCCAAATTCTTGGTAGAAAAAAATGCAAAATTTGTTGTTTAATCATCAGTCTTTCTACCCTACCTTTGTTCTGTGATTCAGAAAATGATGAGAATAAAGTGTGTGTGGTGGGGAGAAGTGATAAAATCATTGAGGGGTGGGGGAATAAGAAAAGCAGAAACCTTGATGATGTATATTGCATTCAAATGAAGTTGGCAAAAATACAACTGCAATTGTTTCATTTTTCCATCACACAGAAATTGTGGTATCACTATATATGAAAGTTTTAATCTATTTGTTTAATAAATACTACCTGTGTTACATAAACTGTGTATATATATGTATATATAAATGAATTTCTTCTCTCACTTCCAAAAGTTTGAAACTAGTATGCAAAAAATTAAATGAAAGAATAAAAAATAATGAACTCTTTCATACATATACTCCTGGTTTGTCTTAAATTTATTTATACATCTATATATATATATGATCAGTTTGTGGATACAGTCTATATTGAATTCATATATATATATATATATAAAACCACATATAGATATACAGCAATACCTTGAACAGTGCGGTCTTGATGTAGTACGGTTAAGGTATTGCTGCACAAATTAATGTAACTATGCATAAGTTGAAAAAAAACACATTAAATAATACCTTGTTCAGTGCGGTTTTGAACAGTACGGAAAATTTTGGAATGAATTAACTGAACTAATCAAGGTATACCTGTAGATGTGTACATATTTTTTAAAGTGAAACACTAGTAAAATCTTGGATTTTTTTTCCTATTTTGCAAAAAATAATTTTAGAACTGAGATTCTTTTCTTGAAATTTAATTGCTATAGTCATTTCACTTTGCTTTGTTTCTTTTGAAAAGAAAAACCTAAATATATCAATTATTTCATTTCCTCCATTTTCATTTACAAACTTTGAAGATTTATTACAGCTTATTTTCCTATTAGGACTCTCTTTTAGGTACCATATTTACTTGTGTACAATGCAAGAAATTTAATATAAAAAAATCAGGTTTTTTTTCATTAGACGAATGTTAAAAAAAATGATAAAATGTATATATTACTGACTTTCAGCTACAAAAAGTGGGGTTGCACTGTACTGAGTAAATACAGTATTTAATTCTGTAGGGAGTTTAGAGAATTCATTTCTGTAAAATACTTTGAATGCCTTAATAGCCTTAAAGAAGTGAAAAACTGAAAAACTCAGTTTCTTCCAGGTAGTAGGCTCAATTTCTTTTTCTTTTTAGATGTAATTAGATAGATCTTATCTATTTATTTTAAGTTGAATGGCCCCCCACTAAAGAAAATAAGTAGTTGTCACCCTCCAAGAGGAGGATTCTCTCACTTTATGATGAAAGTCATAGCTTCAGGACCATCAAGAAAGAAATCTCGATATTCTAGTGACCAACATTCATAGAATTGTCCAGCAGAATCAAGAAAGAGGATCAGCATCCAAAAAATTAATTCTGGAAGAAAAAAAGTCCAATAATTCAAAAGGCGAGAAAACTGGCCAGAATGGTTTCTGACAGGAAACAGACAATCACTTCTTTGTTGAGGCTTTCTTGTACAAACCCTTTGTTGAGGCTTTCTTGTACAAACCCTTCTGATGTTTGGAAACACTGGAAGTAATACTTGGACAAATTAATACTACAGTGTAGACTTTAGAAATGCTTATGTAGTTGAGGTACTATGATAATATGGGGGCCCAGACATGTGTAAAAAACCCAAAAGTTATTCCCCTTGGATTGAATTAAACTGATGGTAGGGTAAAGATTGCAGTATAAAATTAGGCACTTTTTTCTTTCTAAAAGTCAAAAATGAATAATGACAATGCTTCCTCTGAGAATTTTACACCTGGTAATAATAGTAATAGTTGTCTTAAGTTGTCCAAAACTCTCAGATGAAGCATTGTCATTATTCTCCCTATGTCCTAGCAACCACAAAATATCTCAAAAATGTTCTGCCTGTCCACACGATTAAAAAGTTCTCAATAAATTTCAATGAAATTTTGTGGAGGGTGGGCAATAGGTTATGAAAGAAGTGATTAAATTTTGCACAATTATCTCCCCTACATTGTAGCTATCTTTCTGCACCACGCAATATCTTCAAAAGTTCTGTCTGTCTACATGATATCTCTGAAAATTCTCAATTAAATTTTGTGGAAGTGTTGGCTATGGAAGAAGTGATTCAATTTGGGAGCAGATCCATACAATTATTCCCCCTACATCCTAGCTAACTGTCTACACCACACAATAGCTCCAAAAGTTCTCAGCAGATCCATGTACAATTACCTCCCCTATATTATAGCTATCAGTCCACACAGGTGTTTCATTTTAAAACCAGGGTTTATGACATTTGATTGTAAATAGCTCAAAATGATTTGCTCTGAGGCATATCATTCTTTTGTAAACTTTACTCAGCATGAAATTTCCTTTCTAACGATATACAAAAAAATTTTTTTTTTCTAACAGGCACCACAGCAAAAATCCACCATTATGAAAAATGGCCCTAAAATCTTTTGCAACTTATCTGGAATATCTACCCAAAATATTCTTACTCACTGAAGGTCCCTCTAGAATGTCCAATTGGTTTCATTAGTCAACTCAAGACTAATTTGGAAGACTAAATTCTAATCTTTAAGAATCTCCCTAAAAATGTTTAAAATTAAGTTTGCAGAATACAATTGTTAACTAAGCAGCTTATCTTCATGACAAAACTTTATATCTGTTGCAATGCAAGAAGCTATTATTTTCTACTTTTGGTTGATCAATCATGACCTGTTTAACTCCAAACTCCTGCAGAAATAATTTCTTTGACAAAATATTCAGTTCTTGATAAGAGAATACTTTTAAAATTAACTGCCAATTCAAATCTTTCTGCTGGAAATTCTTAACTAAGTTTTAGAAGGTTTTTTTTTATTATTGGTTCTATATATGCTGCAATATTCATTTTACATTGCATTATGTACATAACATTCATCCAGATCTTTCCTTTTTTTATTCTATTTGTCGAAAGTGAATTTATTTGACTATTTCTTAAATAAAAATGCCTCTATTGGCATCTCTATATACGATTTACATTAAAAACATGTATTCAACATTAAAATACACATTAATTCAATTGAAATGTAATAAAAGCTTATCAGTACAGAGAAACATTTACCAGGCACATTTCAGTTATTTTTCTCCTAAATTCTAAATATTTCAGCCTATTAACTCCCAAAATTGCCCTCTTAATGTATTTTCTATCCCAGATGATCTAAATTTATTCATACTTGTACTATTTTTGCATAAGATGGTAAACTATTCCAGTATTTCAAAATTCTCTGGGAGAAAAAAATCAATTTGTTTTTGCAATGGACCTAGCTAGTAAATAATGAAGAACTATAATGTGCTGGATTTTTCTTATCCCAGCAATAACACTAAGTGAATTTTGTCCCATATAATATGCACTAGTAAAACAAGTAATACATTTAAAAATTAATGAAACAAAGCAACAAGCCTGGCTGCTGCAGAGTCAAACTCCACTTCTCGATTGAAGATGATTGCTGCAACTTTTGTATTGTATATATAAATAAAAAAGTTATATATATTTTTTGTATAAATGTATTTATTTATTAAAATGAAATAAGCCTGTGTATCTGTATGATAAATTTTCTTTATTATCCAAGACTTGTCAATTTAGCTCAGTCAGTAAGACATCCGCCTGGAAATCAGTTGGTCGTAAGTTCAAATCAATTGTTACGGTAGGAAAACAAAGTCAATCCTGACTTTGTCCTTGAGTTTGACAATAAAAATTACAAAATAGTTTTCATTTGAATTACGTCTAAAAAAAAAAAAATAAATTAAAAAAAATAAATGGTATTTAATAAATGAGAAAACATTGTAAAAATATATACAGGTTTATTAATGAAGATAAATGAAATGATTAATGAAATGTTCAGTAACGTTTTCTCTTGAGGATGTCTGGTCTCCAATTGATAGGATGAGTTTCTTCTGAAGCTGTATCATCTTCCTTATAAATCTTGATCGTTTTATCAGCCTCTCCAGTAATTAATCTGCTTCCACTAAGATCAAACGTGCAAGCAAAGATACCAGCCTCAGAATCAATTGATCCAGGTTGGACGGCAGCTTGAATTCTTTGGAAATTATATCCCGTCTTCCAGTCCCAGAAATACATGGTGCCATTGTCGGCACCAGAAACAAGAATGTTGTCAGAGTTCATGGCCAAAGTATTGATGATAGCGTTGTGTCCAGTTAAGTTTTGGATAAAGTTGCCATCTGGGAATTTCCACTGTTTGATATTGTCTGGCGATCCTGATGCAAAGGAATACTGAGATGGATGAAGAACAAGGGAACGCACACTTTTTTTGTGGTTGGTGAGAGTAGCACGTGTCCGTCCAGCAGCCAGATCCCACAGACGGATGGTACAGTCATGGCTACCAGTTATAACCTGAAAGATAAGAAACAAAACAGATTAAATAATTATCATGTCAGCATCAGTTAAAGCAAAGGCTCATGATTCGATTGTAAAAGAGTAAGAAATTCATTTAGTCATTTTTAATACAACATTAGATCAGTTGATCAAGATATTTGCAATCAGAAGGGGTACAAGAATAGATGGTCAGCTACAAGGTAGAGGAAATACAATGTTTATGAGATAAAAGATAGTTTTAATATACCTGAAACATGTGGATCTTGCTTTGAATATCATATATGCTGGGGTATAAGTTGACCCAAAAACTAAGGTTTAATTCAAGTCCAATATTTGCTGGATCAGTCGACTCTCCAAACTAAGGCAGCACAGTATACATCAAACTATCAAGTTCATAGGGTCTAAACAGACTAATATTATCAATTGGGGAAAATACTTGATGCTTAAAAAGTCAACTTATATGTCAGCATTGTAGCAGAGAAAAATGAAGTCCGACTTCCTCGTCGAAAAAGCTTTGAGCGTGTGCCTGCCATCGTTTGAAGTCCAGCAGGGAAAAAGAAATACCAGTGGCCCAGATGAGGAAAGAAAGAAAAGCACAGCCAATAACCCGTATGTTGTGAGAAGCGTTACTATAAGAGAGCACAGCTTTGATGAGCCTGTAGAAGCGTCTCAGACTTCGTAACAAGATGTCATGTAACACAAAGCTTAAGTAACTGAGTACAAAGAAACTAAGAATAGATATTCTATAACAAGCAGTTAATTTGGTGTCATCATTTCTAAGGATGTTATCTATGAATTGGTCAAATCATCATTTGCATTAAAAATAGCCATTTTCATAAAGGGTTCAAATCCCATAAGTAACCTAATTGCTTACATGTTTAGAGATAGATATAAAAAAATAATCCATTTTGAAAAGGTACCAATAATTGAAAGAGCAGGATCTCCAATAACTCTAAAGACAATTATTTTTCAAGCCTTTCCATGTTGTATCCACTATAGACATCCATACTTGATGAAGAGATTCTCTAACAGTTGCATCAGCTGAATTGACTAAGACTTACTTTCAGAGTCAGAAAATCAAATTACTATTGATCATATCATAAATTTATGTAGAAGTATATCTACTTAGTTTATATGCATTTTCAAGGTTGTTTTTATAGTTGCATGAGAAAAATCATAAATATTGAAAAATTGAAATTGAGGAGGGAAATGTTGGTTGCTTTTTGAGTCATGAACAATGTTTACTTTGATTTTCAAATAACCCGTTTGCTCTATATCCTTAGACATTTGGAAAACTAGCTTTTTGGTAGGAAGAACACAGACCAAGATAAGTACCTAAACTTAAAGATGTTTACTACTACTATAACAGGCTGGTCACAAACATTTAACTCTGAGGTTAAGACAACTTTTAGTTCAAATCTTATGAACAGACTGCAATGATCCAACCATAAGGGATTTGTTAATAAGATTTCTCTTGCTATCTACTAGAATTAGCCATTGTCAATGAATAAATAGTCTTTTTAGATTAAGTGACATCCCAACATCATTAAAAATAGTTCATATTAGAAACCGTCAAAATAGGTTTCTTCAGTTTTCAAGTTGGTCCGGCTGGCTGGGTATCACATGTACAGGCCGAACTAATGGAGCTTAAAGGACTGAAAATTTTAACATTTACTTCTTATTATGTGCAATTTAAATACCCACCCCCCATAATAGGTTTTTAGAGGGGTGTATTCAATTTACAATGTAAGTTTATGCTAAATTGATCCCTAGTTTGTGTCCGCTTGTTTTTTGAAAATTTTAAAAGAGGTGAGAGAGGTAACTTATTCATTCATCACCCCCAACATGGGATGCTGCCAAAAGATGTTGGTAACATGATAGTTTCTATTGAGTGATTAAGCAGACCTGTTGTATTTATAATAACATGAGTATTCCCTTTTAAAAGAGTTATATTATTTTGAGAGGGAAAGATTACAGAATATTATATAATTATCTTGCTGTGTTTCATGTTGTTTTTGTAATAAAATAATTCTTAAAATTATTTTGACAAGATTATTGTTGCCCATTTGATCATACCATATATATACATAAATGAAAAGAAATTCAATATTGGATTTTAATAAGTCAGTCTGAATCAATTATAGCTAGGAAACATTTTCTGTAACAAAATTTGTAGCATTAAATAATTTCAACATAAATTAGTTGGTTCCTTTTTGCAGGATAGATTTTATGGTATAGCCTATGACTGCAATGATATATAGACTGAAGCATCAGACCAAAATGATCCAATATTTTTTAAATAAATTCATATAAGATATTATTTTGATATTTTTGTTTATGTGCTCAATTAAGATTGTTTTTTTTTGTTTTTTTACAAAAGAACTAACACTAAAGGAGTCAGGACACACGACGCGCACAGAAACAAGTTCGGAACAAACAATCTGGTAGACTGTCACTGGAAGTACGCCACTGAGTGTGAAAAAGACACCACTATGTTCCGACAAACTCACTGTGAAGAATTCACGCCCATACACGTTCAAGAATCCGACGCATTCTGCCCTTAAGTAGCTAGCAACATTTCATGTATTCAAATTAAGCTGGCGTAACATACAGGCACCTCACTAACATCTGATAAAAATGGTTCCTGCGCGCGCATACGTTTCACTTACATTGCAAATGTCGTCGTTTACAGCAGGTATATATTTGGGAACATTTAATTCGAAGTACTGTAATTCGTTCTTCATCACAATTTACAGAAATTGTAAATATTTTGAGGCTAGCAAATATTTTCTAAGGAAATTGTCAGTTTTATGAAACAAAAGCTTGTATAGCTATAATGATAAAATTACAATGCTGACAAAAAAGAAAGTAACTGATGTTTAATGCTGTCTGCTACTAATAACCTGTGTTCAAAGAAGAAAATGTCTGCTGAAGTAGCAACTATTTCTTCATTATTTAAGTTGAGCAATAATTACATTAAATATTGTTTTTATTATAATACAACTACTGCTGCAAGAACAGTAGCAGTGCCTCCAGTAAAGCCTTCATCAGATTATGACCCTGGGGTCAGGCATAGTTTCAGGGCTGAAGCATCATTACCATCAACCCAGGGCACCCCAGCAATACCTCACCATACCACCAGGCTTTGTTGGTTCCCCATCACAATGTGGGAGTGCCAGATCCATGCAGATTAAATTATGTTCCTCTGATATCTAGTTTAATTTTATTTCATGAATTATCCAACAGGTATCCTTATCTTTGTTGTTTTCACTTTAACATTATTTTTGGCCGATGTATTAGCCTTCCCCAGGTTGTATCCAGTAGATGCACAGAGAAATCAACCCAAAATGACTCCATTCGCATATAAACCACATCACACTTCATTTTAAGAGACTGAACTCAACAAAAATAGGTTTTAAATAAAATAATTTATGTTAGGAGTTATGCAAATTAAACATTGTTTACATTTAAAAGATCAATTTGCGCTCAAATCATGTGGGAAATCGATACAGCTTGGGTTTGAGGTTTAGTTTACTTTTAAGAAACTTAGAGGAATCTACAAAACATTTCCACTAGCAAAGATCTTTACGTTATTTTTATTTAAATTGCACATACAATTTTAACTAGTTCGCATTACTTTCCCCGTCCCGAAATAGTTTGAATTAGTTGCAATTTTGACAATAAACAATTAAAAAAGCAAAAACCAAAGTAGTAATGATACGAACCTGGGGTTCTGATGCCTGGCACCGGACAACAGCAACAGTATTGGTATGGCCAGTCATGGTATGGACACATGCCTTGGTTCTCATATCCCAAACACGTGCTGTACCGTCACGACCACAGGTGACCAAAACATCAATTGTAGGGTGAATGTCCAGACCGTACACAGCGCTTAAATGACCATGATAATGTCTAATCACTTTGTTGTATTCCAGATCCCAACATTTCACTAGTTTATCTTCTCCACACGAGAATAGGTAAGGATTACGGGGGCTGACGCACACCCCTCGGACAGAACTGACGTGTCCAGTAAGAGAAAGTTTTAAGGTACCACTCGCAAGATCCCAGATCTTGATGACTCGATCTCCCCCTCCAGTAACAAACCATTCATTTTTAGGCTCCACAGAAATGCATCTTACCCAACCTAAATGGCCAGAAATAACTCTGTACAGTTTCCATGGAGGATGCCACTGGGGTTTCGGCATGGTCGGGGCCTTCCTCGGTATCAGGGTTTGATTTAAGGTAGTGCTTTTAATAGTAGAATCCATTCCCTTGGAATCAAGTGTGGCTACTTGCATTGATGATGAAGATGCACTAGTCGTTACTACAGAACCATCAGGTAAAACAGTTTTGTTGTATGTAACAGCCAAGGGTCCGGATTCAGATTCGCCATTTGTACTGGTGACTTGTTCAGCGTGTTTTTTCGCTTGGGGAACATCAGGACGCGGCATGTCTTTCACTAAACTGTATTCATTTCGCACCTTAATGTTAGCCCAGAATTTGTCACTTTTTTCATCAACAGCCGGGACAAAACTCTGATCTGATAAAAACATATCATGAGTTCGTTTTAAAGATCGAAATACTAAAGTATGAACAGAATGTTTCAATACATCTTCCGTACCTGCCGCCATCTTCGTAGCTATTCACCGGAAATTACGTCACAAATAAGTTGCCTGCAGAAAAATAAAAGGGACAGGAGTAAATAAATACAATTTATTAATCAGTGTTAATAAATGTATCAATATAATTTTATTAATGCAACTAATTCAATAAAAACTAAAAAAAAAAGTTCATGGGTAGTTTTTATTATATATTGTTTTAGTTTTATTAAATTCATTTGTTTTGTGCTAGAAAAAAAAAGAAACATTTGTATTTCTAGAATTTAGACAAAGTTTTTATGAAGAGTTTATTTTTGATGATAATGTTTTTTTTCTTTTCTTTTTTAGGTCTATTTATCGAATTAATTATTTTGGTCAAGATACGGTTTAGTTTATATCGCTGTTCTCCTAGAAATGTTTTTTTTTCTGAAGTAATTTTACGTGCTTTTAACCCTTAAAACCTTCGTACCTTCCATAAATTTGTCAGTTTTGAGAAAAAAATAATTTTTTTATGTTTTAGGAGGGGGTTCTATTTACAATGTAACTATAATGCTAAACTGGACCCTTATTTTCCGTCCGTATTACGAAACTGGATGTGAATTTCTCTTTCTATAAATGCTTATGCCAGTATGACAGAATTATTTTTTCAAAGGAATCTGACCTACGTGTAAACTGCTGGGAACGAATGAAACGTAAATGGCATTCTTTGTAACAAACGGCCAGTCGTGAAAACCATTGACGAAATCAGCTTGGAAGGATGGATATGCCTAAATTTTCAAGGGAGAGAATTCAAGCAGTAAAAATACATGCGCAGTGTGTGTGTGTGCAAACGAAGTGTAGTCACTTCGTTTGCACACACACACACACACACACATTGCACAGAACCTGAATTTTGTTTATTCTCTGAAAAGAAAACACATTTTTCTGTGGAAACTTTCGTTGTATACACGTGTTTTTTTCTTCTGGATTATAATAATAAATAAATTAATGAATAAGATAAAAATGATATAAATAATAATGATTAATAATATAAAATAATATAGGCATTCTTTCGTAACAAACCGCCAGTCGTGAAAATGGTGTACACAGTAAGTTTTCAGAGAATAAATAAAATATAGATTGTGTGCAATGTATGTAACTGTGTAAAGAAAGTGTAGTAATGCGCATATATTTTTGCGGCTGAGTTCTCTCCCCTGAAATTTAGGCATATCCACCATTCCGTAGCTGTTTTCGCCAATGGGTTTCATGACTGGCGGATTGTCACAAAAGAACTTTTTATTCCTTTATTTTCCTCATTGTAAAACATGAATAATTAAGATAAATTATGATACTAGATTTTAAAGGACGCCGAAGTTCAGCTGGCCGGGGGCCCCAGGCCGACACTGCTGGCAATATTTCATTTGTTATACACAACAAGATATTAAAAGCTTGTTTTTATTTTCTTTGGGGGATAAAACGATGATAAAATTTTAAAATATATGGATTTAAAAATTTTTTTTAGGCCTCTTATACCTATTTTGCTAAATCACTTAAATCATCAAAGAGAAGGACACATTAAATTCTATAAAGAAAATTGCCTGAAGTGGTTGAAGCAATTTTTCTCCCACAAAATTGCGATTTACTCGAACTTACGTAAAAAATTATGAAAAACATTTTTCATATGTAGCATGAACTGCTTTGACCGAATCGGACCTTCGTTTCTTCCGGAAAATTTTCATTTTTGAGAAAAAAGTAACTTTTATGGTGACTGGAATAAAAGTTAGAGTAAGAAAAGTCATGGAAAGAAAGTCACAATGTAGCATTACCGTACGCTACCTAAAAACGTAATAGGAAGAAAAGTCACAACTTTGGTTTATGGGTAGGAAAAAACTGCATCAATTGACAACAAAGAGAACTTCATGAATATCTCAAAACTAAAAATGACTTTAATGGGTATTCTCATTCTAGCGTCCGAAGCGTCCGAAACGTCCGAAACAAATTTAAGACCTAATTACCTCCCCTTAAATTTCTTTACCTGGCCTCATATCACACATTTTTAGAGCTTAACTTAAAACGTTTTCAGTGAAAGTTTTTGGGGAAATCATTTGAACAGCATTATTTGCAGCATTATCCATCTTCTGTCTTTTAGTAGTTGTCTCTAGTCTATTCTCTGAGTGACTGAAAAATGATCACTTTTGTTTTCTGACTTTACTAAAGTTCATTGTGGTGACTGAGTTCGGTATTTCTGAGATGAGGTGTTAGTATTATTGATACTATTGTTCGAAACGTTGTGGAAATGACAACCAAGATGAGGATCTCAGTCCGAACAATAGTATTCATTGTGGTGGTATTATTTTTTTAATTTCTGGATGCCTAAAAAAAGTCAAGCTTTAAAAATGTATGATTAGAATATGAGGCCAAGTAAACAAATGTGTAGTGGTATTATTTAATTTTTGGATGCCTCTAAAAAAACTTAAGCATTTAAAATGTGTGATTAGAATATAAGGCCAGGTAAAGAAATCAAAGGGAAGTAATTAAGTCTGAAATTTGAGATTTTACAATTAAATACATGAAAAAAAATTTTGTTTTTATTTATAAAATTTCTTTATCTAAATATTTAAAAAGAACAGTTTGGATCCGCACCTGAGCAGATCATTTTTCTTATAAAGTTTAAAGCAATCAGTTTGTTATTGACCAACTTTTCCTTTCGCTCCCTGGGTAGAAAATGATTTGTATCATGTATATTTTGAAATGATCGTTTACGAGACAAACGAATAGACTTCTTTCTTTCTCTCTCACAAAAATCGAGTACAGATTTATTTTTTTTAAAGTTGTTTTTTTGTGTATCAAAAGTTGTCTCCCCTTACAATGATGGCGACTCTGAGAGATCGTCTCGCCCAGCTGAGTTACTACATCTCTTTTGGCAGCAAATAAACAGTGCAAAGACCTAAGAAATAATTTAACTGCAACATAATTAGCATAAAATAGCCATGGCCGATGTCCCTGACCGATTGTGTTATGTCTATAGCTGTGATTTGGACGTCAATGTTGAAATAAAAATGTAAGTTTAGTTTGTTGTTGTTACGTCACCTTTCGCCATTACCCGTCATGTTTTTCTCTTGATTATTCATATCATTCACTTTAGAAAAATTAAATCGACGTAAATAATCCAAGAGTCACATTGTATTCTTTCACTTACAATTTATGCTTTATTATTGATAATTTTCTAAAAGCATTTTCCCCCTTAAGAGCAAAATTTCAACAACCCTTTCTCTTACTGTCACGTGCAAGTTTCTACCATAACAAGAGAAATAATGTTTTGAGAAATGTTTTAAAATTCACCTTTTTGTGCAAGGTTGTTTGGTCTTTGAAAATAAAACAAAAGCCATGAAATGACTGCCTTCAATTTAATTGAAGTTTTCAAGTTATTAAAAATAAAACTGGTTTAAATGTCACGTCCATTCTGCAAAAATTAGTAATTTTTATGTTTATTGTGCAGTCAGAGACTCCGTCAAAAGCGACAGATTTAATTCTTTTTCGTAAAATTGATTAAAAAGAAACAACGCTCTTTAAAAGTTACTTATTTTTCTCCAGGTTTAATGTTTTAAAACATAATTTTATTTCTTTTAAATGCGTAGAATTTGGGTTTTGCCTTTATTTACATTTGTCTCGTCATGATTTCTTTTACGACCATTTAACATTCTCATTTTAAGTGATCGATATTTCTACTTTGTACCCAGGGACCCGCATCTTCTTAGTTTTTTAAACAATACAAACTTTGTGGGTAAAATCCTCGTATAATATTAATAATCTACTAAATCAAAATTATTGAAGTTTCATACAATACTTTCGTTTTCAATCCCCTACGTGATTGTCGTAAAATTGACGCCCATCGAGTCCATTGACCAAATTATTCAATCTTATAACGGTTTAATCAATTTTCATTAATTTTATAATCAGAAAGAAGAATTGGAGAAAAATCTAGTATTAAAATTATTTTCTTCCATTCTATAGAAACGGAATTACTTGTTTTTGAAATTTGTGTTTACATTTTCTTTTGTAAGAAAAAGGACAGAAAATAATTGGATAGTTTTCAGTGCCAACCACTCGCATTTTAAAAATCTAGTGTAAATGCAACTAATTAATGAAATTTAATAAAACTTTCGGTATTTATTC
>VCCN01004895.1:961290-972752 GCA_006491835.1 Architeuthis dux
CGTGTCTGTCACACTTATGTTGACTTAAGAGGCGTTTATTTTGAAATATATAACCCAAAAAAGAGGAATTACTTAGGTGATTATGAGGAAGAGGGAGAGAGAGGATACTAACAAGAAATGTAATCTACAAAGAAATAATTGTTTAATATGCATGTAAGTAAATAGCATAATACATATAGGTATAGTGATTAAAGACAATGATCATTCGAACTAACAAGATTTCATTTAAGCCTTAATGGGTTAAGATTGAATCCTTCTTAAATTATTCTTAAATAATGCATCAGTTTTGGTGATTTTTCACCTAAAATTACATAAATCTTTATTTGTACACTTATGATAACCATCAGCAAGGTGTCATGAATTAATTACTTTTAAAGTTGAGAGATTTCAATTTTAGATACCAAAACAGAAGCCATCTTGTTGCTGAAATAGAAAGACATTGCCAGTAAAATGAAAACTTGAAGCCTGATTGGCTTTCTTTTATTGCTTGTAAAAGTTGGCATTAGAAAAAGCATTTACCATATTTACTCCTGTATAATGGGAGAAATTTAATATAAAAAATCAGGGTCAAAATTGAAGGTAGCATTATACTGTAGTGTAAAGAAATGATAACATATTACTGATTTTTAGCTACAAAAAGTAGGGGTCGCATTATATTTGAGATTACATTGTATTCGAGTAAATACAGTAACTACATCAGCTCCAAAATTTTGCATACAACATAGCAAAGGCAAATAGTTACATGAAGAATAAAAACTATTGCAATCACACTTGTATGTTACTTAACTGCATTGTTAGAGTATTGAGATCTGAAGGTCCAGCAATAGCTGTTATGTAGAACTGTTTCCTAAATTTGTTTCTACCAGTTTAATTGAGGTGCAGAATCTCAACCAGAAATGTTAAATGTAAGTGATTGTGACTATATTTCATAAGAATGTTTTCTTGTTTTTTCTAGAACATTCCGACAAGGTATGCATGATCTACAGGTGTGGCCTAATGTTGAAGCTGATCCGAGGCCCGAATCTACAACGCCTGGCAAATCTAAAGATAAGAATGATCAAATGAGCCGCCTACTTAAGGTAATCTGTCTCATTTCTCTCTTAATTTCTTCTACTTCAATATTGTTTGTTGTTTGTTGCAATATTTCATATCTAAATCTTGTAAACAGAATTAGTAAGCACAGTCAACACCCATCCAAAACCAAAGGGATCTCCCCATGATGCAAAGGTCTTCACCTTCTGTAAACATGTTCAGGTTGTACCTCTCTAATCCAGTGCACTGTGCTCTGGCAACTCCCATGATCTGTCATGTTTTGAATCTGTCACCATTTATATGTTATCAAGCTACTATATACTTATACTTGCTACTACAAAATACCATTGAAAAATCTTGTCTAGGATGAATAATGAATGCGTAATGGGCATTTTAAGGATTTGGTGGCCATCTTGGATGCCATCTTGAAAGGAACACCTTTCTAGTGGTCAGACTGTGGTAGACTTTTAGTATATTATTGAGCACACTTGATATCACAAAAAAAACATGTTAAGAAACCTATTTGTTGGTGGTAAGGTGTTTTTTTCCTAAATGTACACGACTAGTAGATATTATATAGTATATGGCTAAAAATGTTCTTTCTGCATTTTCTGTGGTTCGGCAATGGCCAGGTCCCTAGATTGCCAGATTAAAGAGCTACAACTGTATCTATATATCCTGATATATCTACTAACAGAAGAAAGGAGGCCATGGGGAAACCAACTCTTAACAATGACTTTAGATGCTTTATTTTCCCTGAAATCACTAAGGATCAATTCAGAGGAAATTTCTTAATCTATTTAATTTATTCACTTAAATCCACACAAACAATTATAGAAAATATTTATACATTTGCACAAATGCTCTAAATTTGTAAATTAACACTCAGTGGGTGCACAACAAACTCATTCTGTTTCTAACAATGCGAGAATGAAGCCTCTTGTATAAGAAGGAATCCTAAATATATATAATATACTGCCCTAACATTACCATTTGAACATTTCATATCTTATATTGAATAAAAAGTTTTTATAATTCTTGAAGAAATAAAAATTGTGAATTGTGCATAAATGTTAGCTTCATGTTTGAAAATATACCCTAAAAACTGCACAATTTCTGTCTACTATTTATCTATTATAGATATGTATTTTTATATATCTTAATGATACTCTTGTATAAAAGATGCCAAAGTAGAGAATTTTTAAATAATAGAATTTAATGTAACATATTGCATAATTCTTTCTATTGTTATCCTTTTGTTTGTCTGTTTGTCCAGCTGAGCAAGAAATACCGTGATGGTCACATGGTGAAAGTGGATTGGCTTGACAGATTAACATTCCGAGAGATTGAAATGATAAACGAGAAACAGAAAAGAGATTCCAATTTCATGTATTTAATGATTGAGTTCCCTCATATTCATTTTGACAATACAGAATTTACTGTTGTTTTTTTTGAAAAGGTAAGAAAATTCTTATCGTTTTCATTTCTGATTTTATTAGGCTTGTCAATATTTGTAGAAATGCATCTTCAGCTCCATACAGCAATGAAGTCATAAAGAGTAAGGGGGGGGGGATATAAAGAGGTTGTCATCATATATACTTCAACATTCAACTGATGACATATTACAAAATAGTTGTTTTGGCAACTTTAATAGTTTTTCAATTTCATAGATAATATATGGGATAATATTTAAAGTAGCTCTTTTTTGTATTCTGGTGTCATATTGTTATTATTTTTTTGTCTCCTATGAGACTATGATTTGCTACTGATTAAAAAATGGTGTTGTCCGTGTTTTAAAAGTGGGTAATTTCTTTAATTTAAAATTGATATATTTTATTTTAATTTTAAAGATGAAATTTTGTGTGAAGGTTGGGGGAGGTATGAAGACTTTGGTGTAATGAGTTATGTGCAATCAGATTGTTTGTTTATGTTTTATAAACAAAAACCATGTTTTTGTTTCCAATTGGTTTCCAATTTAGGTATTTTACTAGGGGATAAATACAGATAGGTGATAAAAAAATGGCAACAGAGACAATATAGTAATCAAAATAAGTTTTCTGCCGGAGACCTTTATACTTTTGAGACTTTTGTGTATGATTCTAAGTAACATTTAAATGGTTAATGAATAAATGAGGTATTTTATTTTCATTTTAGAATGGTGATAAGTCATATCAGTACCGCAACTATGCTGAAATTGTTAATGTTCCAGATCATGAGATAATGCTGGTAAGTCTTCTTATAAAGAAATTCTAATTTTTGTATGGTTATTTTTATATTCAAAACTTTCTCATTCATTAATTTTTAAAAATTCCTGATTTCTGACTTACAATATTTCTTACATATTTAAGATTGTTAGAATTTTTTTTTCTTCCAAAAAACTTTCCAAACATAAAATTTGAATAAAAAATTAGCTTTATACTCTTGAACATAAACCTTGCAGTTGCCATATTTTTCAGGTATTGAATTGATACCATTTTTATAGATAAATATAAATGTAACCTCATCAGGAATTTAATTTCTTGTTTCAAAGATGCTGGGTAAATATTAGTGTTTTAGATTCTGGGGAGGTGTTATTTAATTAAAAGAATTACAATAATTTAATGCCGACAAAACTTTTATTGAATTTTTGGTAGGTTTGATATTTTTGAGGCTTTTTCTTAAATAGCCGCATAAAAAGTTTTTTTTGTTCCATTTGATGTTCTTGAATTTGTTTCAGGATTTGAAGTGCTATTTCTTAGATGTTATTGTTTTATTTAAAGAAAGTAGTACTTAATGTGTTTATATTTTGTCGTAATAATTTCACAGTTTTAAAAATTGCTTGCAACTAACCATTTTGATGGCAGCAATTGAAATCCCTCAACAAAAACTGTTTTTAAATTGAGGAAAACATTGATTCAACTCATTTTGGTATTGGCAATCTGCAAAATGATATGTCTTGCTTCTTATATAGCTAAATATTGGGGGTTGGTTTTTATTGAATTATTTAATGTTTAATTCAAGTCCAAACATTTTACTTGGAAGGATTTAATTAAATACTTATATGCTAGTTTAGCTAATATTGCACAGGAAGTGGATGCAGGTTAATTGCATGGAGAATGGAATCTGCAATCAGTGTTCAAGCTCCAGCTGCGACAGTTTGCATTCACTTTGCACTAATGCCCTTGGGAAAGGCATGAATTTACTTCTCCCTCACAGCTATGGGTAAATAACAGGGCACTTGGAGCCCTTTCCCTTTAGCCCTCTAAGGCAGTCCATATTGGGCTTCGGCAAGAACCCTGGCCCTGTAAAACCCCACAATTGCTACTACCAATGATTGCATGGATTGAGAAATGGAGACAAAAATCATTGTCTCGTGTGTCCTGTGACATGGGAAGCAACATTGCTTTGCCTTTGCCTACAGGGCAATTTGTACGTTATGAAAAATTGAACGTTTCATCCAAAATCTTTCTTCCTACGTGCTCTACTAATTTCAAATTACGCCACAACTAAGATACAACATAGGCAATGATACACACAAAATATGTTCATTATTGAAGGAGTTATGTAACAATATTTGAAAATCACAAACAAAAAGTATTTGTACGGGTTACCACAAACATCAGTATTCTATTGTGGATCCTTTTTGTTCAATTGCTTTTGCCAAACATTTAGGGTAGTTACCCAAATACTTCTGGCAAATTTCACTCCATTCTCCCTTGCTGAACCTCTCTCCATGGCGAAACATTGATCTTTTCCTTTTCCAACCATTCAGTCACCATTCAGTTGACTTATGTTTGGGATCATTGTCTTGTTGGAATATCCAATTTCTTTTCATGCTGAGATTTCCAGCCAAACTTTTCAGATTATCCTTAAGAATATCCTGATAGTTTTCTTTTTTCATAGTCCCCTCCATCTGATCCACGTCAACCAACACCTCTTGCACTAAAGCAACGCTGTACCATAATGGAACCTCCTACATGCTTCACTGTCAGCATGGTGTTCTTTTTCCACCCCACATATTGTTTGCTTGAATGACTGAAAAGTTCCAGCTTTGTCTTATCAGACCACAAGACTTTATCCCAAAATGCTTTGTCTTTGTTGAGGTGCTCTTTGGCAAAATTTAATCTAGCTTTCAAGTGCATTGGGCACAATAAAAGTGTCTTCCTTTGTCTGTGGTCTTTAAGTCCCAGAAGGTGCAATATATTCTTTGCTGTACTTTGACTAACATTGATGCTGTATGAATTCAAATTATTAGTCACATCTTCCCTTAACATCCATGGATCTTTACTGATGTCCATGACTATTTTGCGCATGAGTCTTTGTGAAACTTATGAGAACAACCAACTCACAGAAGACTTTTCACGTCACCAGCCATTTTGAATTTCTTTATTATGTATAATACTGTCGATTCAGCGACACTCTGCTCCTTGGAAATCTTGTCAAATCCCTTCCTTGTGCTTATTAACAATTAATTGGCTCAAATCGACTCTGAGCTCCTTTGTCTTCACCATAGTGGAACAAGTTCAAGACAATTGTTCTATGAATAATATGATGCTTCAAAGATGAAACTCGATGACGCAATGTTGCATGTTGCCAAAATTATCGAGTTATACGAGTGCGTCAAATGATTTTATGATGATGGAAAATAAATTATATTCAAATATTCACCCAATTTATAACTATTTATGTCAACTGTACGAATACCTTTTGTTTGTGTGTTTTTTAAATATTGTTACATAACTCCTTCAATAATAATTGTATTTACTTCATATTTTGTTTGTATCATTGCATATGTTGTATCTTAGTTGTACCACAATTTAGTAGACTGTGTAGGAAGAAAGTTACTGCGTGGAACACTGTCGATTGTTGTACAGAATCCATTTTTCGTCATATGTCACAATGCGATCAAGAAATGGATCATTTTTGTTGCGCAAAAGAAGCGTAGAGCAGACTTCGTAACTGATTTTTTTCATTCAGCTTGTGCGGCACCCATTTGTTGAGCTTTTTTGCTTTTCCAATTTGTTGCAAATGTCAAACAACTGTTGACAACTGTCAATGTGTAGTTCCTCTGCAACCTCTCAAGTTTTTTTGTGTGTGACCGCAATAATGGCCCTCAATTGGATGGCGTCAATCACAGAAGGACATTCACACTTGTATATTCCATGAACATAGTTAAATAATAGTTTATGCCAAAATAAGCATTAAAATAAGTTTAAAATAACAAATACCACAATTATTTTTGTACCGACCTAATACTTCTGGCTTAACAGAAGAAGAATTAAAGTATACTAGCAGTTGCAACAGCATATGCATTCTGTTAGCGATAAAATGTTCCCCAAAAGTATAAATGTAAATCTTTCTAAACTGAATCTTATATTTCAAGAGATTTTAGGATTATAAAGTCTCAGACAATAATACCGTTTTACTTAATTTTTGAAAAAAAAGCTGCAATTTTTATGTTAAGCAGGATTTTTAGAAGTGTTTGTGGACTTGCAAAATCTATATTTGAAAGAATAGCCAGATTAGTGTTACTCTAAATATTTAAACATTATAGGATTGATGTGTTTATAGGATGGCAAAAATTGAATATTGTATTGTGATGAATTGTATAATTTCACCACAACTTTTCATCTTGATAATAGAAATGATATGTAGTGTGGAAGACAATATGGCGAATGATGAAAAGGAAAATGTTGTCCCTCCTTTTATGGACAATATAACAATCGTTTTAAAGTTGAAAACATTTAGAAGAACTCTTTAGTTGGGTGAGGATGAAAATTAAACCTGCTAAATGTTACGATCCTTAATAATAGGAGTGATCAGGAAAATCAAATTCTCACTCAACTAAAACAAAGTCCCAACAATCGGTGAAAAATGTATTCAAAGTCTCACTGTTGTTAGTCTCTACCTATTATTGATCGCCATCTCTGGAAAGACGTGATGAAATAATTGAAAGATGGCCTACAATGGTATTACAATACAATACAACACATTATTAGATTAGGCCGAAGTCCTTTGATTTAGTCTTCCGATTATGCCTATTACTTCAGTCTACATTGTATAATCCATGGGTGTATGTGTATGTCTCTTATCATGTCCCCCCCTGTCACCCTGTAATGCATGCTTGGTGAATGTGATCTCACTGTCAAAGATCAATTGTGGTGTGTATACTTTGGTTTAATCCCTAGACTATTATAGCCACTAATGTTATCAGAATCGGTCAGTCCCTAACATTTAAAGTGATCACAATAAGCAGCTTCCTCTATATATCCTTTGTTTAATCAGCCGGTTATTGTTGTCTAAAAGACTCTGTTCCAAAGTGATCACAATAAGCAGCTTCCTCTGTATATGAGAGATATTTTCATATTAATAATAGAAATTTCAGTTGAAACAATGTAGCATTTAATCAGTTGAAAAAATAGTCGAGAGTTTCTATCTCCTTAACAAATGTGGCCATTATACAGCTCAACATCAAAACTGAAACTACCTACTTGTTCTATTTAATTCATATCCTTTTAAAATCTTGATGCCTCATATCAAAGGAGAATTCAATGTTATGGTATAAATGGTCACAGCTGGTTATTGCCCTACTGTGACTTTTATTTTCATTTTACTAATACTTGTTTATGGCTGAGTAATCATTATTAGAAAGTGCGACAGATGATGTTGACTGGTTGGCTGACAAGGATCACTTAAGAGAAGTCTGCTTCCTAAGAACAACCATTGGAAAAATCTGCTTTAATTAAGCTGACTAAGCTGGAAAAGAAAAAAGAAAATAATAATAATCACTCTCTGAATGCAGGCGGGAAAAACCCACCAAAGTCACAAGCAAATTGCCTAATGAACAGAGAAAGGATTCTACCTAGAAGAACTTGAATTTTTCAAGGAGTTTTATTCAAGTTTTGCATATGTTATCCAACTGCTGTATTTTCAAGGCAAAATGTTTTGGAAATACCACCCAAGTCAAAGACAAACTACAGTCTATGTATGTGAGTAATTATTATATGTAATTTTTGTAAAAGTGTTCGAAGTTGTAATTTATAGTCTAGACTATAAGTTCAATTCTTTTCCAGGTCTTTTTCAAATGTATGTCATTCTTAGGTTGATTGATTAGTCATGGTTTATCATTGCCTTTATATTGGCTACAAAATATTCTTAACTAAAAACTCAATATTTCTTTCTTTCAAAATTAGATTTCTTTCAATTTGGTTAGTTATGTTTCCTCAACAAATACTGAATTGTGAACTTAAAGTTCCATCTGCTTTGCTATCACATGGGGGTGTAGCAAATTCTTTTATCTATTAAAATTAAGTTAAAATGGATATCCAGGTATCCTCCGCTTTGAGAAAGTTCGCCTTACGTCACTTCACTTATACAAAAGACCTCAAGCTGTCATAGTTTTGAACTGTGTCTGTGAGCATCTGTGCTTGATTTATTTTGTTAATCCATTAGCAAGATGTGTCCTAAGATATCAGAAAAGTCTAAGAGAGCATGTTAGAGTGTTACACTTCATGTAAAACTGGAACACATACACTGGTAATTGCTTTGTTGCTTTATGCCAGGTTTCATAGGAACATTCTACTTTCAGATAGTGGAGGAAACCTATAGTTGATAGTTTATTTGTTCCCGTGTATAAATGTTCTGTCTAATGTTCTCATTGTTCTGATAATGCATGTATTGTTCTGATAATGCATGTATTGTTCTGATAATGCTTGTATCTCTTAGCCTGAAGAAGATTTGGCAATCAAAAGTTAAACTGCAATATTTGAAACTTCTGACAATTCCTGAAAACATCCAAATTTGTAAAATTATGAAGTTACCAATTGAAGCTGAATATACCTTAATGATATATCTCCAACTCATTATTTATATAAATGCAAAAAACTTAATCTAATATATATTTGAGAAAGTTTGCTTGTATGTCCTTCTTACTCCCAAATGAAGTGTATTGTAGCTAGAGGTGTTGAATTAAGAAACGCCTGAAATGCGCTAACTTAAAGAATGCATGAGACATTGCACTGCTCCAGGTGTCCCCTGTTATAATGAGGGTGTTGGGTCCAAGAAAGCCAACTGTGTTCTGATAACCAGGGTTGCCAATTTAGCTATTTTGGAGCTAGATCTGGCACTTTTGGAGCTAGATTAATATTTTGGGGTCCACCATCCACCCACATTATATCACAACCCATGCTATAATGAACCGTGTTAAAACAGGGGAAAATGGAAAGCCATTTCATTTCTGACATGGAAAATAACTTCACACGGGGGAATCCAATAGTGTTTTATTAAGCCGAATATGCCTTCATTAAAAATAGTTCTGGGTCATTTGAAGCTACTTTTCAACCTCAGCAACACTGGGCATTCTGCTAGACACAATATAAAAAAGTAAATGAAGGTTTTCTGAAAAATAGAAAAAAATTAAACATTTTATTTGTGGCTTTGGCAACACCAAAACTGCAGAACATGCAGCCCCCCCTGCCTATATTGCATAAGTATGTGTGATTGGGACGCTGGTATGTTACTATAATACATACCTAGGTACATCAATAAGTCTGCAGCCTAATGATGAAAAAAAGCATTTATTTTACACAACATAAATTTATTTTTCAACATAATCTCCTTTCTTGGATGCACTTAATTCAGAGGTGAATATTAATCACATGTATCGAAAATAATACAGAGAATAATTTCAGATCAAAGTTCTGCTAATAATTACATGTCAGGCTGTGGATTTATTGATCCACCGTTTTTCTATGAAATTTCGTTTCTCTTTGTTAATATAGTTGTAAAAATGTTTAAACACGTACGATTTGTACCTAGAATTGTAATTAAACAGTATTATTGCTCATGAATTCCTATGGGCTATTATTCTTCTCTCTGCTGTTTGTAAGACAGTATTTGTTCTTAGAGAAAGTTGGTCCACTGCCTGTAAACTGTTATAAAAGTGAGTTAATAACACTAAATGATTTAAGAATATCAGTTGAAAATGTAAGATTATTGTTGTCAAAATTAGATGTTAGCAAAAGTATGGGACCTGACGAAATACATCCTAAGATTTTTTAATTTTTATCAACAAATAAAGGTTTTACCAATGCGGTAGCCATATTATTTAATAAATGGATAAAAGATGAAAACATACCAGACATATGGAAAACAGCAGTAGTAATTCCAATACATAAAAAGTTTCCATATATTTGCCCAATAATTATAGACCAGTTTCTGACATGTGTCTTATGTAAAGTTTTTTTTAAATTTATTAGGGATCACATACTAGATTTTATGAAAAATAAAATAACTTGTAATCAACATGGATTCATCCAAGGTAAATCAATATTGTCAAATCTTTTGGAAAGTATTGAGGTCATCAATAAATACTTAACAGAGGGCAACAGCACTGATATTTTGTATTTGGACTGTCGAGCTGTATAATGGCCAAGGCTTTCAATACTGTGTCACATTATCGTTTGTTAATAAAAATTTTAAAATTTAAAATTTCTAATAGTATAATAAATGTTATGAAAGAATTTTTGTCAAATAGAACAATGAGTGTAAAGGTTGGTAGTGCCTACTCTGAACCACATTTGTACCCTCTGGTGTTCCTCAGGGTTCAGTATTGGGACCATTGTTTTTCTAATATTTATAAACAATTTACCAGAAAGTACCAGATCATTTGTTGAATTATTTGCTGACAATGTTAAATTACTTGTCAGACCGTCATTGATCTTAATAGTTTGTCAAACTGGGAGGAAATGTGGAATTTAAATTTTAATGGGGAAATTAAATTTTAATGTAGAGAAGTGCAAAGTACTACATGTTGGTTCCAAACATACAAAGTTTGAATATAAATTTAACAAGGGAATCAAAAAGATAATTGAGGGATGCGATTTATGAGTGGTTTTTAATAATTCTTTTAATTTTAATAATCATATTTTATCAATTGTGTTGAGAGAGAATCAGAAAATTGGTTGGACGATTAGAAATATTCTCTCCAGGGATGCATATGTTATTGGTAGAATATACAAAGCATTGATTAGACCTCATGTAGAATACTGTACTCGGGCATGGGAACTGGAATTGAATCTTGAAACTAGAGAGGATACAACAAAAAGTAACCAATTAATGGAATAAAAGATCTTAGTTTTTAAAGAAAGATTGGAGTCCTTGGGTTTAACAACTTTGTTTAAAGAGAAGAATGAAGAGGGATTTAATTGAAAGTTTCAAAATAATTAATGAGATTTATAAATATGGAATACCATTTTTTAAGATCTCTGCTTGAACTGGGAATCTATTGACAAGACAGATTTCAAAAACTAAATCTACTAAACAATTAGATTGTTTTTTCGAATAGAATAATATATTCTTGGAATAAGTTTCTCAGTCAACTAAAAAGTAGCACTAGTGTTGAGAGTTTAAAAAATAATTCAGATAAGTTTAGAAATTATGGAAAGAGCATG
>VCCN01004895.1:1001354-1015337 GCA_006491835.1 Architeuthis dux
TCACACGCATTTTCTTCTCAGAAATCACGACAGAAAAAGAAAGTCTACAACCGGCAAAGGGTGGATTACGTTTTCACGTTGTACTGAGATTTCAGAGAATAAAGATTGTTTATGTACATCAGTAAGAAGTGTCAAACCTTTTTACTTTCTTCTTTGTTGACAAGCCAGGCTGTAGTTACAGAAGCATCCAAAAAACATCAGATACAAAAAGAGTGACTAAACTGTTTGCTAAAACCATGAAATTCACACTGAAATTGGGGTCTAATCTTATTTGAATGTCGACTTATCCGCCAAAATAGACAGTAAATTTTAAGCCTTGAGGGTTTTAGATTCTGGATGAAGATTCATCTTGCAGATGAGCCGTTTCTGTTTAAAAGCTTTTTAATGGTTTAGAAAAATACAAAATAAAAGCAATAAGTAAAATTAAATCAACAATTAAGAATAAGAATTTTTCAGTTAATTTGGTAAACATTGTTTTGGCTACTAAGTTTGAATTAGTCTTTTTTGATTATTTGCATTTGCATACATGATTTATGGATGCACAAACGTCAAACGTCAAACGTCGCTAATAAATTGAAGTCATAACTCCAAAAAGTCACTTTTGAGAAAAACAGCTTTTAACCCGGTGTCACATACAATTTAAATGATCTGCACAATCCCTTATACAATTGTATCCTTGATTTTAACTCGTGAAGTGTACTAAGTGACATGTACTGAACATCCTGGTGCAGTCACGTGACTGCGAGTCAATTTGCCTACCCAGAATTCCATTTTAAAAAGTGTCATTCGCCTGGGTTCCACATGGAAGAGAAATAGCACCGTTTTTTAAAAAGCTTGTTTTTGTCACTAAAAGGTAACAATTCTAATGCTTTAATAACAATATTACATTTAACCTAATCTGACCAGATTTCTTGAACAAATTGATATAAAAATAATGTGGTCTATTTGGTCAGTTTTATATCCCACATAATTTCCTTCAAGTAGAAATGGTATTCAATGTTCTTATGGGTTAAAGTTTGGTGTGGAATTTCTTTTACTTTTCTGTAATACAAAACTAATCAAATTTATCTGTACATCAACTAGAGGGGTAACATAATTTACAAATGAAGACTATTAAAATTATGTTTGAGTAGGTTTAATTAGATATAACTATTTTCTTAATAGTGACTTTTTGGAGTTATGACTATTCATTTTATCAGTGATGATACGTTTATAAAGGCAAAACATTGTTTGATTCATATCAGTAATAAATTTGTTATAATTACATTAAATGGATTTATTTTAGCCATTGTTCATATTTCTTCTTTCTTTTGTCAAAAGCTGGTTACTGTGTAGTGACCTACCTGCTGGGTGTTGGAGACAGGCATCTGGACAATCTGTTGCTCACAAAGACAGGTGAGTGTTTCTCACAGGAATGCTGTTTCTAACAATAGATTGGTGATTTGCTTTTAGGAAAAAAGATTGGAAAGAGTTGCCTGTTCATTTGGATAAATATTATCTCTGCAAAAAAGACATTTTTAATACAGAAGAAAATGCCATTAGATTTTTCTGTTTGATCTATGAATCCCTATTTATATAAATGCTGTTCAATCTATGAATTGCTATTCATATAAATGCTGTTTGATCTGTGAATCACTATTCATATAAATGATGTTTGATCTGTGAATCGCTATTCATATAAATGATGTTTGATCTGTGAATCACATCATATAAATGCTGTTTGATTTATGAATCACTATTCATATAAATGATGTTTGATCTATGAATCGCTATTCATATAAATGCTGTTTGATCTGTGAATCGCTATTCATATAAATGTTGTTTGATCTGTGAATCGCTATTCATATAAATGCTGTTTGATCTGTGAATCCCTATTTATATAAATGCTGTTCCAATTTCATTTCAGGTCGTCTTTTTCATATTGATTTTGGTTACATTTTGGGCCGAGATCCTAAGCCTCTTCCACCCCCGATGAAGTTGAGCAAAGAAATGGTTGAAGCAATGGGTGGCACCAATTCGGATCATTTTAATGACTTCAAAATCCTCTGTTATACGGCTTTCTTGCATCTTCGTCGGTTAGTCTCTCTCTTTTACTTTCAGTCATTCTCTCTCTCTGCTATTAGACCTTTCGATTGATTACTAAATGTCAGTCATAAAATCTATCAGTGAATCAAAGTCTTGTATAATAGAAACTGTCACCAAAACTGTCAACATAGGTTACTTCAATTTTCAAGTGATTCTGGCTGGCTATGTATGTGTCACGCACACAAGCCGCACTAATGGAGCTAGAAGGCTGAAAACTTAAACATTTACTCCTTATGTCTTGAAAAAACATTTTTTTTTCTTTGAAAACTTCCCCCAAAATAGGTTTTTAGTGTAAGTACAATGTAATTTCATGCTAAATTCCCTTAGTTTGTGTCCGGCAGTGTTCATGCTTGTAATTTATTCATTGATCACCCCTCATTACAATTTTTTAATTGATCACTCTCAACACGGTATGCTGCCAAAAGATGTTGGTCACCACACGGTTCTATTGAATGACTAACTAGACCTGTTATTAAACTATTTAATCCCTGTGAAAAAAATCATGGATATATTTCTGAGATTATTTTTTTAGAAAAGAAACTACTGGACTAATCTAAGTGGAAGAGTCCAATGTTGAGTAGTAGATATTTTTATCAGCAAAATTGTTACATTTAAATGGACAGAGAAACAGAAAAGGTTACCCAATTAATTATATAGATCTTATTTTGTCTACTTTTCTCATTACATCTTTGCTTGATTATTTTTACAATTTGAAATGTTAGAATTCAAAGATTCCTTTGCTTCCCATAAATAGTCCTACAAAAAGGCAACTTTTGCATTTGAGTCTTTGATAAAATTCTACTTGATTTAAAGGCAATTTTTCTCTTTTTATTTTTATCAAATGATTCTTATTAATCAGAATATTAACTGCTTTTTTCTTCTTGATTTCTTCCTCCAAATCCTTTAAGATAAATAGAAAGTTACAATATGTTAAAATCGTGAGGATCAATTAAAAATTAGTTTTTTCCAAATGGTTCTTCAGATGATTGAACTCCTTATTGTTGTTTGTGTTGTAAACATGACGTTTTGGCCGATCCATTCATCGGCCTTCTTCAGGTGTAAAATCCGAGTGTGATGGGGTAAACAGAAGTTATGTTTATAGCACAGAACCCGGAAGGAGTTCAAGTGTCCAAAGAACCATTTGAATATAAATGACCCTTCTCAAAACTATAGAAAATATCTAAAAATTAGTTATTTAATTTTATTATTATCAACTTGGAGAAGTTTAAATTTTCTGTAACATTTCTAAAATTGTCTTCTAACAACAACTTTTCTTGTTTTCAGCTCAGCCAACTTAATACTCAATCTTTTCTCCTTATTGGTGGATGCCAACATACCGGATATTGCTCTTGAACCTGATAAGACAGTAAAAAAGGTATTTTGTACAGTCTTAGTAGTCTTTAATATTTATAAGGTAAAAAGGTAAAGTGTCCGTCTATTAAGTGACAACTCCCATTGGAGTATAAATGACCAGTGACCGGTTTCCTTTGCATGCTTAGTGATCCTTCCAAGTTTCAAGTCTTGTCAAGACCAGGACTTTATTCTTATAAGTTTTTTATGATCACTCCCTTGGCAGGATGCAAGTCCACCAAATGGATACCCCATCCTGATCACACAGCTTAGAGTGTACTCAATTAGCTGCTGAGTGCACAGAAATTTGTCCTAATGAATCATTCATCCCGGGAATTGAACCCAGGACCTTCTGCATGTGGGGCAGATGGGTTAACCATTACACTTTCTGAGCAGACTTTCATATTTATAGATTAAAAGACCCGAATACTCAGAATGTATTCATAAAAATCTTGTATTCAAATCTCACCTGAGACTTATTGTTTTTTTTCTCTTATTGTTCACTCACAGCTGAAACAAAACTGTCCTGAGTAAAAGTTGTGATAAAAAAGCAACTAAAAAATGAAGATGAAGGCAAAAAGTAGTCATAAAAATGAATAAAAATGTTTACATCTTATTACTTTCATCCAAGGTTTTATTAAAAAGTGACTGAACTCATTTAAGTGGAATTGTCCATTTTTTTTCAAATGGCGGATAAGAGATATTTTTATCAGTGTTACTTTTACGTCCATTGTTATGGAAACAAACAGAAAAAGAATCACACTTATCTTTATATAAATCATATAAATCGAAATTGTTAATTATTTTCCCTATTGACTTTTTGGTTTTGTTTTTCTATTTGTGTGTTTCAGGTTCAAGACAAATTTGTTCTTCACTTGACGGATGAAGAAGCCATTCATTACATGCAAAATTTGATTGAAGTCAGTGTTTCAGCCATGATGGCTGCACTTGTGGAGCAACTGCACAAAATGGCGCAGGTAAGAAGGAAAACATTTACTTTGAAATATATTTTGCATTCATTCATCTTCCAATTTATTCTTTAAAACAGTTATTTCCAAGGTGTGTGCCACAGCATCTTCCAGGGGTGCCACGGGATATTTGAAAATTTTAATAATTCCAGGCAATCGTAATTTAATGCGCTGATGCACGGTCACGATGATAGGAAGCAACATCTAACTGGCACATTGCGAATCACTCCGTCCATCAAGGGTTGAACATCACAGTTTCAACACTAGATGGCACTCGCTCAATACACAATCTGGATTCTTCTACTCAACTGTGTTGAACATTCTCAGTACATATAATCGCAGATTCTCTGCAGCCTCACACAAGAATCTGATTGATTTATTATTTTTTCACCTACCTATTTATTCAGTATTTTCTGACTTGGGGTGCAGTGAATAAATCCTTATACACCAAGGGCACCATGATTTGACAAAGTTTGGATACCACTGCTTTAAAACATTCTCTAACTTATCAAGTTTAGGAAATCACATTTACAATTCAGATCTGTCTGATTGGTTAAATCAGACAGATCTGAACAACAAATAAAATTCAGTCCTTTTATCATTTTTTTTAATTGGCAACAAAAGGACAGTCTGATTCACTGTTTATTTTTCAACAGAGGGAGATAGTGATTGATGTTAGCCATTGATTTAGGATTGGGAAGTTTTCCGAGGTCCACATTTTGTATTTTTTTTCAAAAAGCCAAAAAATGTCCAAAATGATCAAAACAGACGGGAGATTGGAATTAGGTTTCTAATGGGAATTAGCTGTTAGACGGCTAGAGAGATTGCTGGCTAACACCCTGGTTATATAACTTAGTATTTAAAAAAACATTTTTACTTGTTGAGACATGTTTTATTGGATCAAAAAGCAAAATGAGGTTTCAATGATTCTTGTAAAAAGATTGTTGAAATCTTTGAGAAGTTCTTACTTTCTAACAGTGGTGTAGCAATGGTTCTCAGCACCCAGAGGCAAAGATAATTTTTGACTAAAATGCTTTGATTATTTTGTGACTTTTCATCCTATTACATTTTTTAGGTAGCTCAGGTTAACGCTACATTGTGACTTTGACTTTTACTCTGGGATTCTATTTTGAATATATTGTAGACTTTGCGGTTGTGCAAAAAACATTAACTCAATTTGAATATTTTAAAATTCTTTATTCTCCAAGAGTTTTAATAATTGAGAAATGTAAAGTTTTACAAATGTTCAGGAGATTTTTAATAGATTTATTTCAATTTTTTAATTAGATACAGATATTCATTTAAAATGTATTGACCTAAAAAAAGGCCAAAGGAATTTTTGCGCCCCTTTACACTTGCACCCAGGGGCAACTGCCCCTCTTCACCCCCCTCTTGCTATGCCACTGCTTTCCAATTTGTTTTTTATTCTTACGAGATGTGCTTTTTTTTCAATATTTATTTTCTACAATTAAAAGAAACACGAATTTGTCAGGAGTGTTATATAGTATGATTCTACGTTTTTAAAGAATTTGAGAAAATCTGTCTGTAAAATTATTTTAAAGGAATTCTTCTGTTAAAACAAATCTTCCTCCATTCTATTTTTAAAAAAAATGTTTTCTTCTTTTTTCAGTATTTGAGGAAGTAACATTCCACGGAAAACTTAATATTTTGTCACTGCCAAATGAATTTGCTGGAAAACAGAAATTGTATCTGGCAAGTTTTGTTAATGTTGGGATTTGAAGATTGGCTGTCAGGCTTCCATGATGAATTATGAGGAAATATAAAGTCAGTCCACCAAGGAATGAATTCTTTGGTTCTTTCTAAATGTGCTTAACACATAAGTTACATCCTGAACTCTTTCTTTATATTCTCCATCCAAATTGAACATTATTAATACACACAATTATACATTTATGCTAACACCCACAATATACCAATATCAGGTACTTTGATACATATGTATATATAGTCTCTCATAATCTTACACACACACACACACACACACATGCATATATTCATGGCTAATGTATGTACTTTGTATACTCAACACACAGATTCTACTCAGAAACACTTATCGCAATAGACATACATTTGTAAATGTCTAAATAAAAAGACCAATTTCATTTTGGAGAATAACTGTGTAAATATATTTCTAAGAATATTTGTGATTTGAAACTGTATGAAAAAGTAGACTTTTTCTCCATGATCCTCTTTTTGATTAAAAAAAATAAAACTAATTTTCTTTTCCTTCCAATTTCCTGTAAATTGTAAATAAAAACTTAGAAATTTCTTAGAAAAATAAAAAGTCTTCATTTTTTTTTAAGGAAAGGCTTCTCTGTTGCTCAGTATAGTTAACACTTTATAGGACACCCCTAAACCCCTTTTTGTATGTTAAACTAGACCTAATCACAAGATATTTTCAGTTGCAAGTTTTCTGAATTTTTTTTGTTTATGGGGGCAAATCATCCTCTGATGAAGTGATCATATATGGTGCCTTGCTCAAAAAGTGACCAAAAATATATGAAAAAATTAAAGTAAAAAGTGAAATGAAACATAGAATTAAAGAATAACATTCAATATAATAAATAGATACAAAAAATTGATTTTTCACAAAAAAAATAACACCTCCATGTTATTGTGCGGTCCAAAAACAGGCTAATTTAATGGTGTGTGGTATGCCTCAAAATAGTTTCTGTCTTTGTTCAAGCACAAGTATACTTTGCAAAGCTTGCAGACCACATTGGTGCGGATTCTGTTCACTTTGTGGCTACAATATTTGCATGTGGCTGACAGGTCCTCAGGTGATCATATAAAGTCACTTGCCCCATAAAGGGTTAATGAGATTATTTTAAAGATTTTAAGCAATATAAAATGATTCCTATGATCATTCAAAAGATATAAACCTTCTATATGTTATAAAGCTTTATAAAAATAGGTGGAATCTAAGTGAAAATAAAAATAACAGAAATTGTTTTGCAAAGAACATTTGGATTATCAATGATTTCTCTTGAAATCTTCATCAGAGTTAGAAACCGTCCACCAAAACTGTCGACATGTTTCTTCAGTTTTCAAGTTGGTGTGGCTGGCTAGCTATGTATCTATCATGCACACTGGCCACACCAATGGAGCTAGAAGGCTGAAAATTTAAACATTTACTCTTTATTATGTCTAGAAAAAAATGTTGTTTTTTTGGTTTTTTTACAACTCAACATTAACAACACGTCCAAGAGAGTCAATCTGTCAAAGTACCCCCCCCTCCACACACACACACAGACACACCTTTTGTGGGACTCCCAAAGGGACCCGGGGCTAATGTGTCCTCCCCTTTGGAAGTTTGGAGATGGCCACCCTATTTATCCCACATTATAAAATTGGAAAAAAAATGTTAATGATGGCGGGAGTTAAAAGTAAACTTGAAGCAAAGAAGAGATCAAATCTAAGCAAAAATGAATTGTGAAGACTCGTTAGGATTTTACTTTCTACAACAAAAATAGGATAAAACATTTCTGTTTCATTTGTCTGTTCCCCCTACCCAGATAGAAATGTTCCTGTCCTATAGAACTCGTGTACAAATGGACTGACATATTCATCTATAGATTGACCTTCATAACTCTTAAGAGCCCAATGGATTAGATCAGGGGCTGGCAAACATTTTGGACGCAGACCGGATTAGAAATATTTTAATGCCTTGCAGGTCAATAAAAATGAAACAATGATCATACGAGGCTATGGAAACAGCTGGCTTTTTAATTACTTTAATGTTTTATTATATTATTGTTTTTCATTATAGGCGTAAATACCTACATAAAATTCCATTCACTTATCAAGCAATGAAAACTATGAAATTCTTTTTTGGAGACAAAATATTATCAAATTGTGGTTCCTAATTAGGATGTGTAATGTTAAAGCACTTTTAGCTAAAAAACAATTGATTCACCTGAGGCCACTGCACAAATGAAGAGACACTTTATTTTTTGATACCGAATGTTATTGTTTGCCACAAATGGATGAGGAAAACAAAGAATTGTGTGCAACGTGAAATATTCAATAAAGACGGTGGGCCGGATGAAATGAGACGGTGGGGCCGTAGTTTTCTGACCCCTGGATTAGAATATCATATTTCCATGAGTAAAATATAGGTTTATTCATCAGAGGATTCTTCTAGATTTGATATCCAATCTGATAAAGGTCGATGAGTGTGAACTGGCCAAATTGGGATAAAAACAACAGAGATGAGTTATTGAATTATAAATAAAATTATACTTTGAACAGCAAAATGAATAATTGTGTTGTTCATCCTAACACCATTATATTTCATCAAAGTTGGCAACGCTAAAACGGACAATTTTGGATGATTTTTTAAATTTTTAATCGGACATACAGGGCAAAAATGGACACAATGTCTGAAATCTGACATATCTTGCAACCCTGGTTATAGGAGTGTTTCATTTTATTTTCAATGGCACAAGGCCACACCAATGAGGCTTGAAATTTCTATAACTAACTTGTTGACCATTGCTCTATGGTAGGTGTCTTCAATTTAGAAAGTTAAAGAGAACAGGCCTGGCTGCTGCTGCAACTCCACTCCTACTTCTGTTCCGACTGAAGATGATGACTGCAACTTTTGTATTGTGTATATTCCAAAGATTATGAGTTCATAAACTACTAAGGACCTTTGTTTGTCAATACCAGACATAAAAGGGGCTGTGAATAAATTACGTCATTCAGTTAAGGGGGAAGGGGAGAAGCAAAAAAATGACATTGGGAGTGGGCGATTTTATATTTTAATATTGGAAATGCAATCCGTGAAGAGTTGCCTCCCCTAAATTAGATGAAGATTGTTCTTGTTCTTGTTCTTGTGGTGGGAAAACAAAATCAACTCCAGCCTCCGACTTGGACTGGAGTTTGACAAACCTACAAACTGGTGTTAGAAGAGATTTACCAACTGGCTGTTGAGAAGTGAATCTTTTGCTTTGCAGAAGGCATTAAAACGGAATCTACTTATGTAATGAACAGTGTGGTTATCTTGGTTCTATGTCTTTAACCAACTTTTGTGAAACTTAAAGGTAACAATTTTGCTGATAAATCGTATCTCCTACCCACTATTTGAAACAATGGACTCTGCTACTGAAACAAATTTATTTTATTTTCTAAAAGAAATCATCTAAAAGAATTCAAACACTTCAACACACTTTATGCCACTTTTTCACAAAAAGGTGAAAAGTGAAAATAGCATTCAGCTTTTGTTTTGCTGCAAGCCATTATAGAAGCAGCACACACCCTCTTCCTCACCCTGGTCTCCTGTACCTCCCACCACCACAACCTGATGACTCAGCCTAATCAATTTTGGGATCTAGGGACACTTTTGCTATATAAATTGCTTCTTCGCTTTACGTCATTTCAGCTTTTACAAAGAGTTTTTATAGAAACGCTCTACTTTTGGAGAGCGGGGGGAAACCTGTCTATCCGGGAATTTTTTCCACGGGATCAACAAGTTGAAAATTGTATATTTTTTACTTACACTGAAGTGGACTGATTTGAACCAATTATCTGCAATTCAATTTTTTAATATCTCTAAATACAGTTTGATGTCTTGTTCAACTAGTATATTGGTTTCTGGCACATTTTTTGAGTTTTTTGCGGGGGGGGGGGGGGGCTAGAATCTTGGCAACGAGCTTGAATCCTATCTAAAAAAAACATTCAGATTAAGAAAAAAATTGTTGCCAGTTTTTCTTAGCTTGTTAAGGTTGGACATTTTGACCTTCAAAATGGACGACTGTGAATATACATTTTTTCCAATTATGTCCATTAATTATATGATGCTAGGAAAATACAATGTGGAGACTCAGAATAATTTGCAAGAAATTATTTAATACCTTAACATGTTTTGACTTATTAAAGTTGTTTTCAAAAGGAAGGTGGAGAAATGTGTCTGCATGAATGAGGGTAGGTAGTGTGTGTGTGTGTGTGTGCGTTGTGTATTTGGTGGTAAGTCTTTCTGTCTTGTGTGAGAGTTATTAATTATATATATATAAAACCTTAATAACCCTCCAGGTTCTTTTTGATGGTTTGAGGCATTCCTTGATGACCAAATGGTGTGTCCAGTAGTGGAGACACAATATTTCTTTTTAAAAGTCCGAAAACCAAAAACAATTTGTAGGCCAAATGGTGTGTCTGGTAGAGCTGACACAATGAAAAAAACTAAGTGAAAAGGGAAGAAATACCCTGTTTGTTGTTTGGTCGACTCGGTGATCGTGGCTACGTTGATTCAATGTCAAATACAGAACAGACTAGAAAGACTGAGGGAATATGTTATTGCACATTGTGCCACATGAACAGTATTATTTTTATATTATATGATATTGTCTAATAAAAAAAGTATATATATATTGCTTATCTTTTATTTTTGTATGTTTTACCAATAATATTTGTTAATATTTAGATGATTATAATATCAGATTTGGCAAAAACGTTTGTTTTAATTCATATTTTTTTAGAATACCAATGTTTTATCAGTCAGCCATTTTGAAATTCAAAATGTCTTCCCATAACATTCATAGCAAAACTAGCAACAATAATTTCTTAATCTGGATGGTTTTTAGATATGATTTAACTTTGTTGACAAGATTCTACACCCAAAAAATGATAACTTCCACTTTCCAATAGACTAAACTGCGAATTTCATAAAGGTTCTCCTTGCTCGGATATGTGTCAACAGATACACAGGGTGTAAGAAGTTCATTAATAGTTCCATCCTTTTCATTCTGGTCAAAATGCATCAGGCAAAAATACAAGCAGTGTATTACAGACGACTGCAAGTTACAATGTTGAATGGTCAAAAGACATCAGTCAAGAATGTCAACTTAGTGCTTTGAATATTTTAACTGAATTTGTACTAGTTAAGTAATTTATTTAGTATTTTTTTTTTTAATTTGAATGAATAAAGGTTTTATTCTGATTTTTTTTATTTTGTACCATTGTTACAAGAAGGATCTGTAGCATAATCACATATGCTGTGTGTATATGTGCAAGCTGGAATGAAAAGTTTGTTGTGTTTCGAACGGCCAGTGGAGAACAGATCACAGTAGAAACAATTGTGTAAACACAATATCAGAAAATGATTGAGTTGGCAAACACAAAAAGTCAAAGGAGAGAAAAGGTCCGGAAAAGGAACAATGCATACCTCTTTGGTGTCTTTGTGTAGTTGTGCTGTAGAGAGAATGTCTGCTGTTGTGAATAAATCAGTCGGAGACAAACATTTCGGCTTCTTCAAAACTACTTCTCCAACTGGTAAAAACTTATAGAAACTAAAACTAGAAATAACTCATTAGCCGACAAAACTATTCTAATTGGCTACACAATATCACGTGACACTCTTCAGGGTGTTTTTTTTCCCCAAGCCAGAATCTCATTCATCAGATGGTATCTAGGACTGTCAGTTCCCAAACCGACAACGGCCCTTGACTTCTCAGCAGGGGGACGATTTTAGCTGACCCAACACAGACTTTTTGGCTGAATGAAATGACCATCTGTCCAATCCAATTATCGTGTGTGTGTGTGTGTTACTCCCCCCACATCACTGGGTCAGCTTGGTAAAATTCTGATGAGCGCAGCTATACAAAGATACACGTGTATATAAATATGCACATACATATATAAACATAAAAATTCATTAATAGTCTCTCTCATCCTATATTGTAACAAATACAATAAGTAATAATTCATAGTAATAATTTAAGTAATACTTTCATAATGAAATAAGTTATATTATTTTACAACTAAAATAAGAAGTTAATCTTTATAAAAATTATTCACGAAAATTAAATATCATTTTTCTTTCATCTTAGGCATAAATTTAGCAAATAAAAATTTAATAAATGCTAAACAATTCAATATTGTATGTTATTTGCAGTTTAGTTTACAAACTACAAACTCAAGGTGGGAACACACGTGAGCGTTGTATTTTCTCTAATCTAGACCTGGAAGAAGAACTTCTGATTGAAAATGTTAGAGAACCCAAAGTCCTTTATAACGTCACGTCACCTGATGACATGTAGAGATCAAATGATAAGAAGAGACTTGGAACAAAATAGGAAGGAAAATTGAAAATAAAAGGTAAAAACTTAATTGACTGGTTTCATTTATTTCAAATTTTGAACTGATCAATTTTTTTAATAATGAAATAATTTAATGAATGGTATTATAAATTAAGTAAATAAGAAAACAATTCTCTAATAATTAGAACATTTACAGTCCTGGTTGATTATGGCCCCATAGCATCGTTTTCATTTTTCCCGTTATACTGGAGCCCCCCACCCCCACCCCGTCATTTTCAGACCCTTTTTCAAAAGACTGACCATGACCAAGAGCGATAATGTAGACAACAAGTTATTTTTCTGCAATTATTTAAAATAATTGGCAAAAAAAACCATTTTGCTAAAGAAATTTCCGTGAAAATTTTCCCCTTGACTTGTGACACCTGAAAAAAACATCATTGAGACAAAGCTGGGGAAGAAATATTTTTCTTCTTACGTGTAAATGAAGAGAAGTAGGTGAGGTTAACGAAATTGCTTTATTCAAGTGTTCAAGATGGTGATCACACATGAACGACGCAGTAAACGCAGTAGGCCAGTAGAATAACAACACTGTTTAAAATTGGACGCGAGAGTTTCTTTATTTGCCCCCCCCCCGTCAAATTTGACACAAGATCAGTTTAGGGTAGGGTCCTACACGCGAACGTGCAGGCAAAGGGGGCTGTCCCCCAAGTCCCCACGACTGATGTCATGTGGACATTGGGGAAAGCTAAGCTGGTCGTTGGTCACAGGACAAATTCTGTGCATAGCTCCTGAATCCTGAGTATGCTGGACAAAGATCCCGAGATGAATCCCGGGCAGGTGTGATCAACTTCTCGACCAGAAGGCTTCGAAATCCTGTGCGCTCATGGCTAAGATCAAGGTGTAGTATCTGTTCTTCGAAGCCTTCGGGCAGAGAAGTTGGGATCAACACTGCCCGGGATCCTGAGCATGCGTCAAGGATCCCGGGCGGCGGGACAAATCCCGCGCAGTGTTGATCCCAACTTCTCTGCCGAAGGCTTCGAAGAACAGATACTACACTTTGATCTTAGCCATGAGCGCAAGAGACATTAACTGGATACTTCAGTCCGTGCCGCCGGCAGTCGCGCAGCAAATTATCGCACGCTGGTCGGGTCCATCTTTGATGGACAGAGGAGTTCGCAGTTCATGATATAACATCTGTGACGTTTTTTAGCATAACTATTATCAGTAAAATTCAAGGGAGAAAACTCTTTCAAGATACATTAAGGGAGACAACTCTAAATTTAGCATCGAACGAATAATAAATAATATTAAGAATAGCACATTTTAAATACTTTATTGCGAAATGGCACAAATACAATTATTTAAAAAAATTAAATAAAAACATGAAAAGAAAGAAAATTAAACATCGAACGAATAACAAAATATTTTGTTCCAGAAAAATACCTAAAGATTATCCCAAATTGAGGTAAAATATATCCAAAAATATCTAGATCAGTGGTTGGTCTTTTTACTGAAACACTTAA
>VCCN01004895.1:1022965-1045080 GCA_006491835.1 Architeuthis dux
CCTTATACTATATAAGACTTATGTCTGTCCACACCTCAAGTAATGTGCACAGGCCTGCTCACCATACTTGGAGAGAGATAAAAAATCTTTTAGAAAAAGTCCAGAGATGTGCAACTAAGTTAGTACCGGAATTAAAATGTACGAGTTATGAGGATAGGCTAAAAGTGTTAGATTAACATCGTTAGAAAATAGTAGAGATCGGGGAGACTTAATAGAAATGTTCAAGATTATGCATGGTTTAGTAGTAGTAAACCCTTTTGTATTTTTTACTAGAAGGGGGTACAAGGGACTGAGAGGCCACACATATACGGCAGAAGCAAATAGAAGTAGATTGAATATCAGAAAATTCTTTTTAGCAATAGAGTAGTAGGACTTAGCACTACATATTCCAGTAATCTATTCCTATCAACAGATGCAAATGATTCTAAGAATTATGATGTTTATTACACCACCGCAAAGGTTTAAGGCCCTAGGTATTGTGTAAATATGATTGTTATGGTGTGTGCCTGTATATACAAATTGTATACTTTTTTTTCACACTAAAATAAAATGTTCTAAATGTGGAAAAGTAATTGTAGTAGTAATTTTGAAGTGGTCTAGTTATGATAGTGATGATCTTTCCGGTCACTCTCTTGACTCAGATTTTGTCTGTTTTATCTGATATCCAGCTTAACAAGGGTTCACTGTTTTATTCTCAGTAGTTTTTCAAGCGATTCATATCATGGTGCTGGTATTGAACTTCTGCCATTTCTAAATTCAGCGCTATTCCAATTCCTGTTTTGAGTAAGTCTTGGAGATGAAGCTCAGATCATTTGTAGATTTTTGACATTCCCTTTTTAAATCAACACCTTCTTTGGATCACTTTTATAAAATTACTTTTCCTTTTCAAGTCATTACCTTTCCTTTTGATTTTATTGCCATTTTTGTGTCCAGTTAATTTATCTACAACAATTTGTCTACATCAATTCATCTACAGATATAAAATAAATATATACATACACATTTTTTGTGTATATATGTGAATGTATGTATGTATGTATGTATATTCATTAAAATACCTTTATATACCCTTGTCAGTAAATTATATCTGTAGATAAACTGTAGTTGTAGATGAATTGTTGCCAGACTAAATTAAGCTTCCTCTTTATATGGTTATTCTTCATCTTTGATGGCAGTTTTTGCTAAAACAAAAAGAATGAAAATATTCTGACATTTCCACTCGGCAAAAATCCAGGGAAACATCTCTTGATCCAAATTTCTCTTTACATGAAGACCAGCTTGTTGGGTTGGCCGACTATTTTGCGGCGACAATTGAATGTGTGTACAATTGACGGATCTATATTATACCATCGGTCATTTCTGTTTTCAATCACACAATGATAATGTTGAAAATAGAAAATGTAAAAAAATAGTGTTTTATTTATATATATGCTATGTATTACACAGGCCCTACCTACTGCTGTGGAATACCCTTCACAAAGCCATTCATAATTTATTTACTTTTAATATTTGTATTTGTGGTCACAGAAATATTTTTGGTTTGCTTGCCTGTTGCATTGGGATTGGTGCTATGAATCGGTTGTAGTAAGGGAATAAGCCAAGTATTCCCTTACTACAGCTGGTGCATAACAGCGACACCAGTCCCAACACAACATTGTCCTTCACTCAATTGTACCCACGCTCAATAGTCGCAGCTTGTCGAGTATCTACTTCTCTTGACATAAATGATTCCATTTAATCATGCTGTGTTGGTTCCCAAGCTTTCACTTCTAAAATACAATCAAGTTTTGGAAATTTCAGATGGCATCACTGGAGAAATAATCAAATATAATAGGAAATACATATCTCGCCAATACTTTTAATCTAAAAACAAAACAAGCAAACAAAAAAACGGATCAAAACAAAAAATATTCACATTACTTTGGTTTTCATGAAAAGAAAACGTAACATTAAAAAGGCAGTGGCAGCTTTATATTTTACACTTTTGAAAAGAGGCACTTTTTCAATACAACCAAATCCAAACGATTAAATTTTTTATGACTGATTATTTTTGGAGAAGCTTCATAATTATTTATCTTATAACTCTCAGACACAGTTGCTCCCGTGTCGTGTGACACATGAGGCAGTCAAGGCGCCCCACCGTGTACGATTTGTCTGGTGGTGTCATCCCAGCTTCTGTTAACTATTCAGAGGTCCCTTTCACTGTCTGTCCCCAGCTCACCTAGGCCGTCCTCTTTCTTTGGCCTATTGGCGTCCATTCGATGGCTTGATTTGCAGGTCTTGTTGTGGGGGAGCCTCAAGACATGTCCCAACACAGAGGTGTCATCTACAAATGGTTGTTAATACGGAAGGCTGTTGTGATCTTTCCCTGGCCTCTTTACACAGTCCTACCATTTGATGCCCATGATTTTACATAGGCATCTAGTGTCAAAGGTGTCCAATTTTAATCATTCATCAAATGAAGACTTTTTTGAAATGAGGAAAACAGAGATGAGATGAAAACGTCATTAATCGTCTTTCCAGATAAAAACCAAACATCCAATCTTCGACTCACAATCTTTATATTTAGACTCAGAAATATTTTTAAATTCTATTAAGAAAGTGAAAGACTGCATATACAAATTTATTTTGACAATGAGAGGCTTATTATAAACTAATTTACTCTGACTAGTGTCCATATCTTCGTGGTTATACTCAATGTTTCGGCCATTCTGGCCTTCTCCAGTTGTCTGTCATAGGAATGTGGGAATTTCAAACCAAACCCTTTATTCAATCCGTGGGGGTAGATTGTTCTCATTCCACTGTCCATGCCAGAAGATATTTCATATTAGTTAATTCTTCCTCTACGAGGTTGGTTGTCTGCCTCTTCCACAGAACCGAAGTATTTAACCTTTTTTGTACTACCCAGCTCAGGGATTGAACTCATGACCACCAGGAAGGTTATTAGATAGGCTTAATCAACACTTTCATCCACTAGGCCATGTACCCTGTAGGACAATCCAGGGGTGGAAACTTGAATCTTTGAACATAGTCATAGTTATGATAAACACCTGAAGAAGGTTGGAGGGTACACCAGCTGAAATGTTGTGACTATAACAACCAAGATGAGGACACTAGTCCAAGTAAATCAGTGTAAAATAATGATAATTCCTCATCTCTCAAATTCAGACAAAAATAATGAGATGTTTGTTAGATTTGTATTAAGAATGTTCTAAGTACAAGAGAACAAAGAGGATTTTTCACTAAGATAAAAAAAAAAGAAATTGCAGTTTAACTTGAATTAAGATATTTATATAAATTAGCAAATATAGTGTATGATAAAAACTGATTGAAAAAATATTATCAATATAAAAACTATGGTGAAAGACAATACAGAATCCAAATTTAACATTTTTTTAAAAATATAGATAAAAATAAGCCCATGGGCACACTTTTAAGGTCTTATTCTCAAATATTCATTTCCTAAAGGGAAGAAATATAAATTCCAAGTATTTATTAGTGTATGAAGGAATAAAGAAGCATGTCGTTTGTAAGTCTCCACGTACAGAAATTTTACGCACACAACTATTATAAATTTTTAGAAGTATATATTTTACAAGACAGTTCTCCTTGCATGTAGACACTGGTTTAAGAGCCAGTATGATATATATGATGGCATGTCACACACAAGTACACATTTTACCTGAGAAATTAAAATATCTAAGCAAAACATCAAACTAAATTAATCCTAGCATGGGACAAGCATATCTTTTTGTGAAATCGGTAACTGATTTAAGGTAGCATTGTCCTATGGCTTAAGAAATTCAAACAATAAAGGATTCGACAATCAGACAACAAACATAATAGGAAAATAAACCAGACAAGAGAGGTTTTTTTTTTACAGGAAGTCTAATTTTTATTTCAAGAAGGCTACGATTTGTCCAGAGGTATATGTGCTGACAGTAGTTTTTACATAACAATATTGAAGATACAAGACTGGTATGTGTACAGACACGGTATATACCATCTGAAATATTGGTAAGGGAGGTTTGCTGTTCCTCCAGCAAGACCAGTGGTCTAGTTGATACTGTATCAATTAGGTGAACTTATATCCAATGCCAGACGTCAGAGTTTTTTTTTCTTTTTTTAAAATATTTTTTGTTTTTGTTTTCTTTTTATTTTATACATATTTTTTTTCTGGAGGTAATTTTTATGACGATATGTCTACCATTTCCAGAAGCACAAACAAATAGGATGCCATACAATTGGGCAAAGTGAATTCTGGGTAAAAAAAAAAAAAACATTACTGGGAAAGTTTATTTTTCACTCTTTTTTTTGTTTTTCTTTTTAAATAAATGTGTCCTTTAATTACAGAATGTCCTGCTAGGTAAGGATAAGGGAGACCTACTGTAGTCATGAGTACTTAAAACAGATTATTTGATTAATCCAACACTGACATCATGTTTTGTTGGGGATGGTGCATGGATGACAAACGGATCATTTGGGTGAGGTCAGGGACAGGGGGGGGGGGTCACACTTAAAAAAACACACAAAAAAAACAAACAGAGCCACAACTACAAAGAAAAACTTTGTTTATAATGCGTAGATATATATATATATCTCATTGAGTCATGTGGATTTTTCCAATATCCAAATGAACTGTATGCAATTGGAATGGGATTTGAAATACTTGCCCAAGGTCTAGGTGTCCTATCCTAGGTAAAATTTGAGCAAAGTGGTCAAAGAACCAAAGTCCTTATTAGAAAGCTGTGACATCCACCCCTTGTGTACAACGGGTGGAGTTTACAACTACAGGATTAAATGTAGTGGAAGTGGGCTTTATAAGAATTGCCTGAAACTTTTCAGCTTTATTTCTAGCTGAGAAGCAACAAAACAAACCCACTCCTTATATAGGTTTTATAGATGTACAAGTTCTTTTTAAATTTTCAGATGGAAGTGAAGGCTGGTAATGTTTCCAAGGGTGTGGTATATGTGTGTGTGTGTATATATATATATTATATATATTTGCACACATATACAAATACATATATTAGTAAGGTATACTAGTGCACATTATCACAATTGAGTTTGGTGGACTATATTGTTTGTTACGTGGTGAAGGTAATGTAGAAAGGAGGAAAGGGCATAGAATGAACACAATAGAAACTGGGAGGCAAGAAGTCAGATGGAGAGAGAGAGAGAGAGAGAGAAAGACACAAGAAGTAAAACAAACAAAAAAAACAACAAACAAGTCAATTTCTTAGAATGGAAAAATATGGTGTAAGACAAAATTAACTTTTACTTTTTTGGAGATGGGGCAAAAAAAAAAAAAATAGGGAAGAATATATATTGGAATTATTTCTTGTATGAATTTCTTTCTTTGAAAAGAAAAAACTTTACAAAAAACAAACATAACAAAGAAAAAATTCTGTCACGCAAAAATTGCAGGACGGATGAGCAAGAAAGGCATTTTCCCCTTTTTTGTAAAGGTATGTAAGTATGTATATAGATGTATGCATATAGTTTATTTATGTATTCATAATGACCACGGAAGGCCATTTTAGCACTAATTTTATATATTCAAAAAAATAATCTAAATTTACAGGACATTATCACATATGAAGAAATAAGCATTGAGTAATAACATACTCAATCAGTATTTGAATTTTCCCATATGTTAATAAATATATAATTCCCAAGTCAATAGAATTGATACATTTCAAATTTGTTCAAAATAAATACCTAAATTAAGTTACTAAAACACTCATTTATACAACATCTATGTATTATTATAGCAACACATTAACAGTACTAATATTATAAATAAAAATAACATTTATTTTCTATATTTTTTGTGATTTTTCCAACCGAGTTCAGTTCTTATTAGTTTATAGATATCTATTTAAACATTCTTAGTAGATTTATGTAACAGAATTTCAATGAATTCTGGTTGCTGATGATACAAAAATGAGATATCTTCAAATTTAAAATGTGTGTGCAAGTGTATATATATATCTTTTTAATAACTATTGACATCCATACACATTTTCATTGAAGTGGAAATATGTTATTGTGTGTGTCTGTGCGCGTATATATATGCAAACACATATGTATTCAAATATATACATACTAACATTTTATGTATATATAGATTCATTCTTATCTTCCATCATGTATATAATAACTGTTTCATATCACACTGATGTATGTTTGTGTCTGAAATGTGTCCAAATTGGTTGTGGATTGCAGACAGAAAGAGAAAAGAAAAAAGTCTCTAAGCGGAGGGAATATTTGTTGTGGGTTGTGTTGGATTAATTAATTAATCACAAAATTAAGATCCCAGAAACTTGTCTAGAAAGAGAGAGAAAGAGTGAGAGAGAGAGAGAACACAAGACAGAGATGAGTGTTCTTGTAGTTGTTACTACAAATTGTTAGATTAGCTACAGCAGGGGTAGGCAACCTATGGCTCGCGGGCCAGAAGCGGCCCGCAAAGAGGTTTTGACTGGCCCGCGAGCAAATATTGTGATACTATGCTTACTTTTTAGGTTTTAAAGATTCTATACGTCTATTTAATAGATTCAAAAGATGCCTTGATTGAAATAAATTGAGTTGATTAATTGACATCCTTCATTAAGCACAAATGATTTTCTAGCATGCGTTATTCATTGATTTGGGCCAAAATATAACTAGATGTATTCAAATGGATAATTCCTTCATTTCAAGCTTTTGTGGCTCTGGCCCATTGGCCATTCATTAATACGCGATCCGGCCCGCAGTGGGTAAAAAAGGTTGCCGACCCCTTAGCTAGAGTTTCAAGACAGACTATAAAACTTTTCAGACAGATGCTGGTAACCTCCAAAAATTCAAGGGAGGGGGAGGGGGAGGAGGATTTAATAATAATAATTACAATCATAACAATAGAAATAACAGTAAGTATTTATAATGAATATTGTATATATGTGTTACAATAACACCAAATGAATTGGCTGCCCTATTTATGCTGGGTGTGAAAATCATTTGAGATCTTGACTGGATCCAAAAATGACCTTCTATTAACAAATCAAAACACATCAACACAACAGACTCACCCAAGATGGAAAGGCCTGACTTTGGGTTTAAACACACCTAATTATTTAAGAAGTCAATGTTTTGATCACATGTCAAAACCTGTTATTACAAAGTAAAAGCAATTGGCTGTAACTTGATGTGTCCTGAAAGTTTCTATTTGGTTTTGACCAACAGAGAGTTGAGTGTCTTTTGTCTACAACCAATGCTATAAAGCAGGGGTATTCAACCTTTTTTTTTTTCACTCACCGCCCACTTTGGCATATTTTAAAAAGATTAAAACATGCTACCGCCCACCTAACATAAAAATTAGTTTTCTTCAAACAAACTACCACACACTTAAAATCGCCCACTAGTGGACGATACCACCCACGTTGAAGACCCCTGGTACAAAGGCTGGTGGCAGCTCAGCTGATAAGGATCAAAATCTGAAACAGACTTTAGAAAGACAACAGAAGTAGAGAATTTTGAATCTTAATAGATAAAAGATTCAGAGGTAGATGTTTGAATGCCTATGTGTGTGTGTGCACACAAACACAACTTGTGGCTAAGCAAACTTCAGTTATTTGGTAGAAGAAAAATGCTTACACAATGACAAGTAGGAAGCAAAAAAGTAGATATGATGTGTATATTTTAATAGTGCCTAATTAAGAGAAACAGATCTTGATGGAAATGTCTAGCTTCTGACAAACCAACAACTTTACCAGAAGAACTGAGTCGCTCGCTCTTTTCTTCTGGCTTAGACCAGTGATTTAGAGAGAAAAAATAATAGATGGAAATTTTTTAAGATTTTTAAACTGCAAATTCTGGGTTAAAGAAAAATTTAAAAGTTAGAGGAAAGAAGATAATGATTCTAACAGTATAAGTTTAACTACATTAAACATAATTGAATTTGAAAGAAATAATTTCACAAAGGCAGGTTTTAGTCTACAATGAAAAACTGCTATTGTATCAAAAGAAAAAATACATGCAAATGATGGTACCAAGTACGCAGGGTCATTAATAAGTCACTTAAGAAGGAAGGTTGTTTTTTTTTAAAGTAAAGCAGGTATATGACTAGTTTTGTAACAGCTAATGGAATGGAAAACAGCTGTTACAAGACACCCAATTATAGTTGAAGTGCTAAGAACAGACACATTATATAGCACTTTTAGACTCCCCCAATGAACAGCCAACGAGTACATCACTATATATCTTAGTGATCTACTGTATTAAGAGGGCCTGGCCTGATCTTAAAAAAAATTTATATTGCAGGTTACCAACATCAGCTCTAAAATTCAAAGAGATCTAAATCAATTGCAACCAATGTTTCATTAGTTTAAAAGCAACATAGATATTTTACAATTAAGGGGTGGTTTAGATTATGACTAAAAGTGATACACTATAATACATTTTTTTTTTACAAAAATGTCTTTTTCATAATTTAAAAAATCTTGGAGTCCTAGTGATAAGTAAATGATGGAGCAATGCTTTTGTCTTTTTAAGTTTTTAACAGCAGACAACCCAAACTCATTTATATGTACATGCACACACACACATAGTATTTACATGCTTGTGCACAATCATTCATATAACTACTAACAAAGAAAAAGGTGACCAAGAAAAAGAAAAGCAATTAGATATTTTGTAGAATCTTTCACGGTCAATTTTTCATGAGAGACTGAATGAAAGGAAAGGAATGCTTTTTTGTGAAGTAGTTTCTATAATTGAAAAATATGAATTTTTGTTTTAATTTTGTTACATTGTCATTTTTTTAGTAACAAATAAATGCAAAAAAAAAATCTGTTTCCATGTGTTTATTATCTTTTTAGAAGAAATTAAAATCTGTTTATTGCACAATCTAAAACCAGGTGGAAATAGAGAAGATAGTTTGTCATATCAATGCAAATATGTAATTTCCAATGTTTTGTTGTTAGTCCTATAGTTTCTCTCAATCTTATTTGTCAGTGCCACAAAAAGTTATTAAAAGGTGAAAAAATGTCTCTAAAGAATGTTATTCATTTTGAAGAAAAAAAAAAAAAAAAAAAAATGCCCTCATTTCTAAAAATTCTTTTTCAAAAAAGAGAAAGAATTCTTAAACGAGAAAAGAGATGGAGAAAGTTATTTTGTCATTAAAAAAGCAAAGAAAAATAAGAACAAACTTGACATATTTTAGATATAATGTGAGCCATGAAGAAATAATCTCATTTATGTGAGATTTCAACATCAAATGAATGATCTTCTCTTATCTTTAAATTATGAAAAAGCTGTGAAAATTACAACTACTTTGTGATGCTGTCATCGTGAGATGAAAGAACACCTAAGACAATGGTATGTATGTCTGCTTCTGGACAGAATGTGACCACAATCTTCACTGGACAGGAAGTGACACCACCACCACCATCATCATCATCACCATCACTAGATAAAAAGTGACTACCATGATCACTACTACTACATTTTTATTACCATCAGAATCTTAAAAAACAAAAGAAAAAAGAATGCATTCAGGGTCAGATTCAGGACTGAAAGTGTTAGTGTGGCCATTCATAATTTTAGTTATTTATTTTATGGATCTTTTAGTCTAATTTGAAGATGTCTAAATGCTTGAAGAGAATACAGAATTTACTTGCTTAAGTGAATTGTTCTACAAGATCTACAATAAGTATTTAAGTCAGAAGTTAAGTTAAAATTAAGTGCAACTATCATTAAAACAGTCACATTTCTTGGCATTAAACATTTATTATTCAACATCATTGTAGACCTAAGGTTAGAGAACAAGCAACATTTTTACTCATCTTAACTCTTAAATTCATGATAGGGAATTCAAATAGTAATTTGAGGGAAGTAACTGGTGATTAAAGTTACTTCCCTTGAACTTTTTGGTAAACTTTTTTTTCTTTAATTCAATTCACAAAAGGGTTCCATTTTAAAATCCTATTTATTGAAGAGTTCCACAGCAGTTACAAGCGGTCTATGAATCTAAGAGTTAAAAAGGAAGATTTATCTTTAATACTGGAAATTATCAACTGACCTTGAAAAAACTGTAAAAGTTAATCAGACCCTATAATTGAGTATTCATTAAGGAAAGTCATTTGATTTGAACAAAATTGATTGGCAAACCCACTGCAAAGACATAATTTGGAAATTTATGTGGACAATTATAACAAAGGTTAAGTTATCTTTGGTTTGTTCTTGTAATTTCAAGAAATTAGTTGTGAACCATTATTTATTTGCTTGAGGAATGTTGTCTAGCACTATCACAGCATAATAATTGATTGCTTTTAAGAAAAATACCACAAAAATATCATCATAGTAAATATTGATTACATAAATTGCAGTATGATAGAAATATTGCAATATACAGAAGTGAATATAAGTCATGCATTATACTAACTGAAATGTTGTAGTCATTATTATTCTTTTCTCATCAGGACAATACAGAGATAAGAAAAACAAGGATGATAGTCAGCTCAGTGTTTATGTATGGAAATATTCATAATGGAATGCACCTTTCAGGTGTAGAAAAATTTGAGGGCATTTATAATTTTTCTAAGGTGCATATTTTTGGATTCATATAAAAATGGGCCATTTGAAGGGAAGGTAGATAGAAATGTGTGTATGCATAGTAATTACAAAACTGAGAATATTTAGTGTGTGTGGCGGTCAATAAAAGTTGGCTAGGAACACAAATTGGTTGTATTTTCATATTATTATTTGTTGCAGCTATGTGAATTTGTTGTGGTAGTGTTCTATAGTTGAAAAAGAAGCTCAAATTGAACAATGTTATTCAAAATAGCTAAAATCCAATCAGACATTATCATTTCTATTCAACATATCAAGTATACACAAACACATACATTCAGAGAGGAGGGAAACATTTTGATATTTTATGTTTTTATTAACTTTGCAAATTTTACTGGATGTTGTTTGATTATTGATTAAAATAACTGCCAACACAAATCAAACTTAACCTAAAAATGTGCCAGGGATCAAAACCAGAGCCAATCAAACTTACATTAACTGAAGTAAATTCAAAGAATAAGACTATTTACCAGATGGGTCATGCCACCCATTTCTAAGTGGCAGCTTTCAGACCAAACAAAATGTTGTAGGCTAATGATAGAAAAGAGAGGGAACATTGAATCTGCTACTGTGATGAGAGAATGATAATAATAATGATCTTAAAATACTTCCAGGCTCTAAGTATTACCAGAATTATTCTCTAGGTAGGTCTGTTGGTATAGAAAGGTTTAAACTTAATGGAGCTGGGTAAAGTGGGGGTGATGAAAAGAAAGATACTTTAGCACATACACACACACAAACATATAATATATACACACACACAACAAAATGTTTTGAGTTCACTTTTATGACTGCAAGCAGAGAAAAGAGAAAAAAACAAAACAAAGCAACAATGTTAAAACTTTTTAAAAGTAATCGTGTAATACAATGCAAAAGTGTAACATAAGCTTTAGTATATAAAGTCCATTTCCCACAAAGGTTTTCTGGTTACTGAATTTTTACCTCTTAAAAGAAATTGGACTTATAAATGTATGCATGCCCTTATGTATTATACAATCCAATAGACATGCTTGATGTATTCATTTTTTTTTTCAATTTATGGGGGGATGGGGCAGGAGAAAAAAAAAAAACAAAAAAAAACATTTGGGCATTTTTTTTAAAACTCCAACAACAACAACAACAACAACAATGGCATGTCTGGAAAATAACTGCAAACAAAAACCAAAAACCCAACAAATTTACTTTTGTAGAGTCTATTTTGTAAATTGTTATTTTTTGCTTTGCTATTATGAAATTATTATTAAAAGGGCTTCTGGTTTATTTTGGTGGATATCTCTTATAAATACATTTTTTATATTCATGTTTGTACTGGAAACAGTAATCGGGTTTGAAATATTTAAAGATAGACAAAAGCCCTAATATTATTTTACTTTTGAGGAATGTTCTGATGGCTTAATGGCCTATCATAATTTAAAAAGATTTTTTTTTTTTTTTTGAAGAAAGTGTTTGGATCAAATGTAGAATCAAGAACTCAAAATTGATTCAAGTCAAAAGTGCAAATCTTCAGATTACACCATAATCAAAATTTAATTAAATCAAAACAAAGATGAAATGTAGAATTCAGACCCTTTTAATTATATAGAAGAATATTGGGGTCTGAATTTTACATTTCATCCATCTGCTTTTGACTTGAATCAATTTTAGGGTCCGGATTCTACATTTGATACAAGTGTTTTAAAAAATTTGGTATTTAGAAATCCTCCATTTTGTTTAAAGAAATTTTTAGTTGGGAAAGACAATAAATAAATGAAAATGAAAATAAATTCTTAGTCAGTAGGCAAGTGCATCGTTACATGTTGACTGAAATGGTGATGGCAAATCCAAAAGGGTAATTACCACTGCTACTACATCAAGAACTATTTGTTAGGCATATAAAGCAGGGTTCTTCAAAGTAAGGGCCCTGACTCCAGATTACTGGGTCACAAGGTCCTGCTGACTGGGTTGCAGGGGTCACAATAAATAACTGAATAAATAAAGAGTGAGAGAAAAATATTGGTGACATGAAATATTCAAGATTTGAATAGATTTAATAATCTTATTAACTTTGTCATCAATAATTTATTTGTTAAACTATTAAACCATAACAGTAATTGTAGCATTCTGTTTGGTTGAAAAATGACAGAAGAGGCTTAACTAAGTGTTTATACTTTGTGTCATGTTATAAGTCAGAATTCAGTCAGACTTCACCAAAATGCATGTGAACATTTTATGTATGTATCATACTGGTAAGAAAATTATATATCATATAATGTTTCTGTTTATACAAGATGAGGTTGCTAGTCCTATGCATTTGTACATGATATATGTCATTGGGTCGTGAGGTTTTTGCATAAAATTAAACTGGGTTGCGATTGAAAAAGGTTTGAAGAACCCTGATATAAAGCCTACACACACACACACACACACACACGTAAAATATCAAGTAACATCCAAGTCACCAAAAAATCCAGCTAGCTTAAAAGATTTGCAATCAACAGACAAAGCATTGCAAAATGAACAAAGGTGCCAATGTGAAGAGAGAGAGAAAAAGTTAACATTAGACATAAACATATTGTCATCATCTTTTGTATCATCAACTCTTAAATTCATATTGAAAAATCTGAATGTTAATATCAAGGGAAATAACTACTGATTAAAGTTACCTCCTTTGACCTTTAGGTAAATTTAAAAAAAAAAATCTAATCACAGAAGCGTTCCACTGTAATTTAGGAGCGGTATCAAGCAGTTCATGAATTTAAGAGTTAAAAGATGACCAAGTTAACAAAACAGAATAAATCAGTAATTGGACAGACCTCTGTTTTTTTCAGATTAATACATTAGTATTAATCTGCTTAAGCCATTTTAATGGTTTGGAGAGGCAGAAAATTGTACAAAATAGTTTTCACACAAAATGATTTTCAAATGAGGAAAAAATCCATCATTTACTCTCACCCCTATCCCAACAAGAATATAACGTTGTTTTAATATAATTTAAAAAAATCTTAACTTTTATGTTTCCCCTGTGCAACAACAAGAACAAGTAGTATATTGATAATACCACCACCATGTGGGCATCATCCACTGAAATAGCAACACACACGCGCACACAAGCAACTAATAAAGTGAGGCTATAGTTCAAACGTTTATCTGCTTTTCACAAAGACTGTGTAGTAGTGAGTACTAAGAACATAAATACCTGATGAAACCCCAGAAATTTTATTGCAGTAACTTTATATTTTCTTTTTTGTTGCTTTGTTAAAAGTTCTATTTTTCCTTTTTTTAGATCTATTATTTTGTCCTTGTACTATTGTGGAAACTAAATGCAGCTAAAATCCTGCCGTCTACTTTTTAGGTCTTTCGAGTTTTCAGGCAAAAACAGAAGGAGAAAATAAGGAGAAAAATGAAAATGAAGAAAGGATAGAGTGAGGTAGTGAATAAAAATTGAAGTGAAGTAAAATCTGAAAGAGCGAGAAGAGTTAAAAATTAAAGTTTGGATGCTTTTTGGAATTAATTTTATTTCAAAATCAATAAATAAAACCAAGTTTAATAGAGGATGAAAGTATTCAAATTCAGTTTTCATCTTTTAGAGAATTCTTTTTATGAAATAGCTTTCTATTATGGCAAAGTAAATAAAAAAATCTCTGATATATTTGAGTGTAAAAGCGAGAAAAGATACTTGAAGACGAAAAACACTTTAGAAGTTAAAAACTTAATGGTTTAATAGTTTATATACTTTATTAACAGTATTCCAATTTCTCTTTTCAGATTCTACAATATTAGCTATTTTTTTTCTACAGTTACACTTTATGTCATTAGCATTTTTATGTTATTTTAGGAGGCATTTTTTTCTACACTTACATATTAGTACAATATGTTAATAGATTATCATATATTAAATGACGTAATTCTGTTAAATCATTATATAACCATTACAATTTGTGTATGTAATTAGTAACATCTATTAACTCTTCAGTTAACAAAATCGTCTGTTTATAGTGGAGGATTTTGGGAAATAAAGCATTACTATATGTAATCCATATTGGAGGAATAAGAAAAATGTTGATGTATCTAACATACTCCAATCTTCTACAAGTTTAAAAACAAATTAATTTATAAAATTTAATATAGAAAATGCAAAAACAAATTTATAAAATTTAATATTTTTGTTTTAAAATAACTAAAATGTCTTTTATGTAACAAAACTTGCATGAGATCATATAAATATATAACTACATTATGTAAATATTGAAAATAACTTTAAAGTAGGCAGAAATTTGACTATACTGAAGTTCTTAAGACATCTCTAATATACATTTTTGAAATTATGGTTTCATCATGTTTTGTTATGCATGAAGAAAAGGGAATAGAACAAAAAACATGGCTGCTCAAGAAAGAAGAGGAATTAAATGGAAAAATTGTTCAAGGTTTTCCCTCAACCTGCAACAAAGAAATAACACAAAACAAAATTAAGAAGAAAAAAAAACCTATTGCATATTGAGGAACCAGCAAATACATTGAACATCATCAAATGAATTTATTGATAGCCAGAATTTCAGTTCTTTTTCTTTTCTTCTGTTAACGTTTAATGTTATTACATAATCCACTTTCATACAATTGCTCACTTTTACTGACTACCCAGTGAACAAAAAATCTTGGGTTTCAATTTTAAAATGAAATAAAAAGTCCCAAAAATCATCATTTTCATTTCTTTGCTTTCTAAAGATGTTTTATATAATAGTATTTTGCTGAATGTTTTTTTCTGTTTTCATTTCCACCATCAAAATGCAATTTAGATGTTCAAATAGAACTGACAGAAAATGCAAAACGATGACAGAAAATGCAAAAAGATGATACACTGCAAATTATTTAGCCTTCTCTCTCTCATATTTATATCATTTTGTTGTCGTGATTTAAAAACAAAACAAATAAGAACAAACAAAACAGTCACTTCAAATATTAGTGTACATATTTGTATTTGTATTTTTAATGCATACATGTGAGTTTTGGCAAATGAATATGGAATGTAAATGTGCCATTGTTGTAGGTTAGGACTTTTCAAATAACAATATGTGGTGTAGTGGGTTGAGAAGAGGTTTCTTTGGTCTACAGCCCAGGATTGTTTTGTGAGGAGTGTGAGACAGAAGAGGAGAGAGAGAAAAAAAAATACAAAGATGTGTTTTCTGTGTGTGTGTATGGGGAAAGTGACAACCACCAAAGAAAGGTTCTTGCAACACAATCTATCTTCTGCTCCCCCCACCAAGTAATTATTACACTAACCCTGAAAAAAAAAAAAAAAAAAAAAAAAAAAAAAAAAAAAAAAAAATCATTGCTAATTTTATCACCAAACATTTTCATCGTTGGTTGTTTTTTTAACAAATCCTAAAAACTAGTTTATGAAGAAGCAAGAAATCAGGTTCTAAGAGATTTGTGAGACTTGTCACCAGGGTGTGCCACACATTAGCAAACAGAGCAGAGTTTAACATTATTTTTAATTTCACAAAATTTGAAATACATCTCCCCAGAGTCAAACAGGCATTGTTCTGTTTATGATAAATGCAAATTTTCACATAAATAACTTGGTATTCCACCACCTCAACCAAATAAAAACAGTAACAAGGAAGTCCTAGGTGCTTTGATAAAAATAATAAGGACCAGGCATCTAAACAGCAGATACGGAATTTTACTCTTCATTCTAAAATGTCTATCAGTTATTTTTTTTTTTTCAAAACAAAAACAAATGAGGGGAAAAAAAAACCCAAAACAAAACTGAACCGAACACAAACACAAACACAAAACAAATGCAAACAGTGAATTTTTTTTTGTTGTTATAGACAACTTGTGAAGAAAAGTAACTGGCCTCAGGTTTTCTTTACCAACTTTTGAAAAATAATCCTAAAGATGAAAGCTGAAGGAGAAAAAGGCAAATATGATGAGGTGCTTTTTATGTTGAGGAAAAAGAGAGAGGAAAAAAAAAAAACAAAAAAAAAACAAAAACATACAAGTCAAGCCAGTTTTATATTTCATTCAAATAGTTTTTTTGACTATTGAACTTCTTCTTGTTTATGTTGTTCGCACAACGTTTCAGCCAATCACTTTTCAGCCTTCTTCAGGTGTAGTATGCAATATCTGTAAGGGAAAAGAACCTCTACTCAGGTAGTGTAAATTACATATTACACCTGAAGAAGGTCGAAGAATGAATAATCCAAAATGTTGTGTTAACAACACAAACGAGTTCAATAGTCAAAAAAACTCTTTGAATGTTAATGACCCGTCTCAAAATTATAGACAAACCCAGTTTTATGTTTGATATAAGAATAAAACACTCATCTATAAAGTAAGTCTCTGTAATGATTTCATCCCATTGAATTCCCATCAAATTCACCACTCAATGTATTCAAGTATGGTTTTTCAACTTTGAACTTTTCAACAGCAATTTTAGGAAAGCATCTACAGCATCACATACAATTAAAGTTCACCTAAGAATTACAAATCGATTTTTGTTGTTATTTTCCCAAAACATTCTTTCTGGAATTGTTACAATTACTTTTTAGATGCTTTAGCATCGATTGCCGTCACTGACATACTGAAATATGAGTTACATCCCTTGCTCAGTGTTGCCAATTTAGATGTTTTTCATCTAAATGTTTTTGGTTGCGTCTAGATGTCTGAAATTGCTATTTAGATGATTTTTAATAAAATAAAAAATAATTTTATTCAATTCATAATAATAAAATAAGTAACATTTTCCCAGATTTTAGATATATATCTGAAGAATCTAGATGTTTTTTTTTACTCAATTTTAGATGTAAACTTGAAAATAAAGTTGGCAACACTGCCCTTGCTAGATGTTCACACAAGAAAAGAACTAGCGCATCTATGGTCTGACATTCAGGCTTGTTTTATTTTAAAAGAACAATTCTTTAATCATTTTTTTTTCTGATCCTGAAAAGTGTTAATGGAGCTGACACAAAGCCTAAAGAGAAAGCAAAAAGTTCAATCATGATACTGCAGAAATGTTCATGAGGAGAAGAAGAAGAACAGAGAGACTTTGAAGAAATTAGCAGACACTCAGCATCAGGTTCTGAGGATGGCTTATCATAAAATCTTGACAATAAACGTTTTTCATTTACCAAAAATTCAACCTTTTTTTTTTTTATAGAAGAATTACTGGGGGTGGGGGTGGAACAAAATCCTTCAAAGGACACACACAATATATATATATATATATATATGTGTATGTGTAAAGAACTTTTGATTTGCTGTTAAAACTAAAATAATCCACCCAAATTATAAACTAAGAAAAAGATATCTATATTTGTTGTTTTCTGAAATGAATAAACTGATCAATGATAGGTTCTGTTGTTGTTTTTTAAACCTTCAAAAAGGTACAAAAGGCAGTGTTATATTTCAGAAGAACCCATTGGACAAAAATAGGCAAGATATTCAGCCAATGAGAAGGAAGATTTAGCAAAACAGTTATTAAACCCATTTTTAACTATTGAGTTGATTGCCAAGCTTAAGTAGTCAAATGTATTTTCTCATAAAAATGTGGATAAAATGAAGAAAGGTTTTGAAAAGAAAAACATAAAAGTTAATTTATACATCAAAAGACTGTTTTACAACATAAAACAAGAGTAAAAATATTTTTCTATTATCTTCTGTTCACTTTTGCAAGAAAAGAAAAACATGTCAAAATTTAAGTATTGCATCTTAGGAGTTTTTTCTCTCAGTTGAATGTGACTAACAATTATTTAAATCTTTGTAAATGTAAAAATATAAAAATCTTCATTTTTATTGTGAATTTTATTAACATTTACAAAAAAAAATATCCACCATTACTGAGACCTAATATATGTGTTCTATGGTATATTTCCATGTTGATGGATATATATGTATCTTTACATACACAAGCAGATATGTGCATGCATACACATAGATGTGTACATATTAATGCATAAGCATGTATGTAAATATATATGTATATATTATATACAAATGTGAATGTATATACAAACATATTCAGATATATCAATATATATTCATTTATGTCAAACGTGTACACATACATACTCATAGATAAGTATAAATATACAAGGTAATGCAATCTAAAGTGTTTTACTTATATGATAAAAGATGAAAAATATTGATGTAGTATTTGTGGCTACTCCTTTTTGACAACAAAAGTAGATGATTTGATCAGTAACAACTAAGAAATATTGATGGCCAATAGTGAATTTTTAATTGATACAAATGATTCTGAATATGATATTTTGACACTTGGGCAGGAAGTTCATTAACAGACAATCATGTCTATTCCTAGCATAAATAGTAAATAAAGGAATAAGAACTTAACATGAAACAATATGCTGTTGATTGATTCTGAAGTGAAATTCTTTTGCTGTTTAATCAGTCTAGTAATCAGTCAGTAGAGGTGCAGAGTAGCATAACAGTTGGTGGCACAGAAAACGGAATCGTGGGCCGAGTTCGAGTTTTGGCTGCTTACACTTTGCACTAATGCCATTGGAAAAGGCATGAATCCACTTCTCCCTCCAGCCATAGGTAAATAGCAAGGCAGATGAAGCTCCTTAGCCCTGTAAGTCCATCTAAGAGGTTATACTGACTGAAAAAACCTACAGCTTGGCAGTCGCCATAGCTGGTCCCAAGCCCAGGTAAAAGAGGAGGGCTGGGTGTTGGGCTAGCAACTCCACCCTGAAACCACAGCAGAGTGATAGCGGCCCTATGCTCCACATGTAGTCTACAGGAATAAACAACAAATTATAAGTAAAGTTATTACGTATATATATCTATGTGTTCACAAATGCTAACTAATCAGTATTGACATTTCAATCAATAAAGAAAGTCTTTTAATATCAAAGATTTGTCTGTCTCTCTCCTGTAAAATCATTGCCTCTTTATAAGAATAGAGACCGGAAGTGATTTTTGAACTAGTAGTAAATAGATAGAGTTAAGATTATTGAGAGAGTAAAAACTAGGCTAAAAGCCCTAAAGAAAAAAGGTCTTTTCAAATATCAACTCTCAAATTCATATAAGAACATTTGAATGTCAATATCAAGGGGAATAGCTACCGATTAAAGTTACCTCCCGTGAGCTTTAGTTGAATTAAACATTTTTAATTTTATTCTGTCATAATTTTAACAAACTTTATTCACACAAGAGTTCCACAGTTAATAAGGAGCGGTATCAAGCGGTTTATGGCGTTAAGCGTTAAATCCTGCATAACAGTACTGTTGTCTGCAAAATATAAAATTTTCATGCGACTGTAAGAGAAACAGTGAAGAGAATCTATTAAAAATCATTATAGTCTAAAACGTAATATACATGTAATACACTGAAGAATTAATAATTTATTAGATAGCTTAAATATATAAAGTAGTTAAAAGTTTACAAACATTTAAGAATAACTTCTTATATAATCTGCCTAAGAGAAAATGAACTGTATAATATTTGGTATACACCTCAGAAGCAAAATATCTTTGTCACTGTGAGGTCCCAGGAATAAATTATTGATAATAACATGATCAAAAGTAAAAAGAAATAAAATAAAAAGGAAAAGGAAAAAAAGAAGATAAAAGTAGAACAAAAATATAAAATGATTTTTGTCATACTTTATTTGTACTTTATTTGTAATTTTTTGAAATATTATAAACTATTGTTGCCACATTTTTTTTAATGTGAGAAGAAAAAGAAAGAGCATTTATTGAAAAGTAATACAGAGTAAATGGTTAGATTGTTTTTGGTTAAAAAGTACAAATTTAACTTTGTGCTCCATGTTATAGCTAATAAATTGTTCTTTTAATAGAAGAGACGCATTTCCACGCAATAAATCATTTGTTTATTTAAAATTTGAAAAAATCTATCCTGTCACATTAATTGAAATAGTTCTAGGTATCCAGGTAAAATAGTTCTAGGTATCCAGGTAAAATAGTTCTAGGTATCCAGGTAAAATAGTTCTAGGTATCCAGGTAAAAACAATACCAACAAGTATTGAGATAGGTGAAATACCAATCATAGAAAATGTTGAATTTGCATGATATTTAGAAAATTAGTCTTGAATTGTTATCTAGTCAAATTTATATAAGTATTGAAATAGACATGCTGCCATTCAATTGAAGATATTATTATGCCAACAATATTAACCTTGCATTTTTATAATAAAAGTAACAATATAGTTTCAATGTATAATTTAAACAAAACAGTTAATTTGATCTAATTAGAGTATAAGTGACTAGATATTTTTATACAATATAAAAATGATAATACATATCTAAGCTTGAAGGCATGTATGAAAGGATATGTTTTATAACAGAAATAAAAATAAGTTACACATGCAAACTTTTAACACAAACTTCTGAATTCTAAAAAATACTTATGACTGTTAAATTAGCACATAAAACTTCAATTGAAATGAATGCTTTTAAAATTCAGAAATTAAAATGAAAAAAAATTATTCAAGACCATTTTGTACAATTTGAATTTGCTGGTAGAAATGTATTTTAACTTGCGTATTAATCTAATTCTTTTTTCTTCTGGTGTTGAAAAATAGAACAATTGGCAATCATAAACTGTTTGTAGGATCACACTGAATAAATTGATATTCTTATAATTGCTGTTCCACATTGAAACCTTTTAATTAGACATTTTTATTAAGAAGGCACTATTCGCAACTGAATAAGTTTAAAAATTTTCCTAACATTGAGTTCAAGGAAGCCATCACTAGATAAATTTATATAATAGTATAAAATGTTGAAACTAGTTTAAAATGATTGGAATAAAGCTGACATAGTCAGTTAATACTTAATAATATATACCAATTAGAGTTTAAGTGTATTTTTTCTTGTATTTTGTTTCGATACAAATCTTTAATATCGACAGACATGATTGCTGCAAACAACACTCAAAAAGAGAGAAAGAGGATTGAAAAATGTCAGAACAATATATGAAAAAGCATACGCAATAAGTGACTTTATATCAACAGTGAGACAAACTACTCTTTATTATGTTTTTTCTTTTGAAAAATCCTTGAGTATGTTTCCTTCCTTGAATTAATATATATTTCTTTTCCTCTTTGTAATAGACTCACTCTGTAAGGAATAACTTGTATTACAATTGGCACCAAAGGAGAACTGTGCAAAAAGACATGGTTACCTGAGAGAGAGGGGGAGAGAGAGAAGGAGGGAAGGGGAGAGAGAAAAAAAAATTGGTTTAGAAATGAATACAAATTTAATGAAGGATTTGAATTTCTTCTTTTTTTTTTTAAAACAAAATGAATTTTTTTCTTAATAGAAAACGAATTTCATTTAAATACTGGTAAAGTGTCAGAAAAAAAAGACAGAGAACGGTATTATTAAAGTAGAATAGCTATACTGTTGGGTTTTGCAGGTTTTTGACAAGTACTTAAATGGACTAACCACAGAGGGCACAAAGTGTGAAAGACTTCCCAAAAGTGTAGATGGTTGACCCCAGGAGTCAAACGGAGACAGCCATGTTTTTTTTTATTAATTTTTTTT
>VCCN01004895.1:1056790-1068401 GCA_006491835.1 Architeuthis dux
AAACTGCAAACTAAACACCTACTGTACACTGAGAAATATTATCAGATATCACCAAAAGAGTCATTAATAGGTTCATTCCAAGTTAGTGACACTCATAATCAAGTCTACAAGAATAGATGTCTTGTTGGGGGTGATCAATTAAAAAAATTGGAAAAAGGGGTGATCAATGAATAAGTTACTTATCTTGCTTTTTGTTGGGCAGTGATCACTAAAAAAGTCTGAATTTTTTGAAAAACAAGCATGAACATTGCCAGACATAAACTAAGGGACCAATTTATCAAAAATTTACATTGTAAATTGAACCCCACAAAACCATATTTTGGCAGATTTTCAAAAATAACCCCAAAAACAAAATGTTTTTCATCCCTAGTTCCATTGGTGTGGCCTGTATGTGCAGGCCATCCAGAATCACTTAGAAACTGAAGAAAACTATGTTGACAGTTTTTGTTGACGGTTTCTAATAGAATGAATTCTGCTTAATTTCAAGTCAATCAAAAACTGGAAAAACTGCCTTGGCTTTTTAAGACTTCTAGCTCTTTCATTCTGACCTAAATAAGATCTCACCGAATTAGCTTATGGGCCATTATGATCTTGTTACATAATGACAGATAAATGTCTCATTTGTTACCATATAATATATTTTAACTAAATTAAAATTGAAAAAAATATTCAAAATTATCTTTCTTTTGTCCAGCCAACCAGAACGAAAAACCAAATGAAAGGCTCACTGAATGAATAAGACCATCATTTATTCTAAAATATAATTCTTCAAATGAGGTTAATTCTCTTCATGATAAAATTTATTAAAAAAACAGATGAACATGAATTTGATAAGAATCTCAACAGCAACCGGGACCACAAAAGTCTATGTTCCACAATTTTAATAATCAGACAAAAGGAAGAAATATAAAATTTTGATTTTTTTAAAAACAAAAGGAATACGTCTCTACTTGATGTAGAGGTAAATACAATTTTATTTCATTGAATATTTTTTGTACTGAATAAATTCTTTGTCTGAATGAAAAACTTCTGAACATTCTGGTCTGTATGTGGCACACAGATGGTTTGTGGAAGTTGTTAGTCATTCTTTTTTTTCATTTCTTTTCTATGCTACAGGGAAAACATGCACCTGTCGCCAATTTAACCCTTTCATGCACCTGGTTGTCGTTGTGCAACAACAAATCAAAATAATGTCTTCTTTGTGAAAACAGCAATTTGCTAGCTACCCTCTTACAATAGGCTTGTTTTAAAATATGGACAGTGATTGTTTGTTCATGTCAGTCTATGAAAAGCCTCTTTTTATTGGTCTAGGTAGGTCACATGACAGGTGCATGAACAGGTTAATATCAACTACATTACATATATCAGGTGCTGCTGTTTACCACTTCATATTATATATAACATGGTTCAAGTCAATTATACTTTTAAAAGACTAACCAGTTGAATTGATTTTTTGAAGAGGGCCTTTTGAGTACTTTAAATTCAGATGATTCTAACTTGCCTCTCTGTACATCTAAAATTACTTCAGATCAGTTGAAGAGGCTCCTTTTTGTTTTTAGTTTATTCATATGGTAGCATCATTTCTTAAATTAAGTTGGTTGAGGAAAAAAGAATCAAGAATAATTGATACCTCACTTTGTTAATATTAAAATAGAATTCAGGAAATTTGTGATTTTAAAATAAAGGTAATAATTCAGCTGTAAAAGGAATTAGTTTAAAATAAAGTTTTGGGAGCTCTTAATAGCAACATTAAGAAACATCTGACAAAAATTACTGACGTTATAATCTGTAACTGTTAAAACACAAGATGTGAGAACCTTGCTAATTCTATCCCTTTTAAGAGATACTTACAAATAAAAACAATGACAATCTATTATATATATAAAATTAATATCATTGTGATATAAATTCAAAGTACATAAATAATTAATATTACATTTGAAACCATTGTACAAAAAAAACACCTGAAATCATCTCTGCAGACATGTTCAAGTGTATTTCTAAGTAACATTATCAGAAAGGTACGATTATACAGGTTTATGCATTTTTTAATAGGACTGGTTCATATAAAGAAATAATATACATGAACCTCTTTGCTCTTACCATGGAATTTACCTGAAACAAATTATAATAAATTGAACTTAATTGATTCAAGGAAAATATTAAACTTACATCCATAAATTACAGATAAATTCACACATTTGACTGGAAATGGAATAAATAATATAAAAAGGAATTTTCAGTTCTGTTATTTCTAAATTTTTTCCTGAGGTCTACAGCTGCTATATTACAACTTGGAATTTCTAATTTTTATTCTTGTAATTTTTTTTTCTTTCTGAACCGTAGGAATAGAAACCAAAAAGTAGGAATGGAAAAAACCTATTGTTGCAAAATGCGTAGCATCAGAAAACGAAGGGAGGCTATTAGAGGAAATAAAATACATAGGTAATTCACAAATCCATCTTACATACACATACACACATAAGTTTGGGAATTTAATGGAAATTGTCTAAAAAAAACAAAAGAATTTGTAATGTAGAGTAAGTAGTGTCCGTACGCTGGCTATGGCTTCAGCCATTCCTGCTCGGGCTTCACATATCACATTATTACTTACGCAGCCATTTGCAATATGTGAATTAGACTTAGATGTCACTCACTTCACACTGTGCTATTTTATCCATAACTGAGCAGAGAGACGGATTCATGCCTTTCCCAAGGACATTAGTGCAAAGTGAACACAAACTGTCTCAGATGGAGTTTGAATTCCGCTCGCTGAGTCCATTCTCCGTGCCGTTAACCACTTGGCCACCCTGCCCACCTGCAATATAGATCTATTGCCTCTCATAGGAATCATTTTGCTTATTTATTTGCATTAACAGTTTGGGGAATGGCAGTGAATGCTTCATAAACTGTTACTTCAACTTTGGATTAAACAAAGGCTTCATTTTAGTTTATACAATTTAAAGGTTTTTTCTTTTAGAAAGTACTTTATCCAGTTGTGTAAGATGTTAAAAATGCTTTCTATTAATATGTTGTAAACTTTTTATCAACAACTGTGTCAAATTTACAATAGAATAATCTAAAGACATAGGGACAAATGTTTAATGGACAGATTGAATTTTTATGCATTTTCGAGGAATGTGGGATTTTGTTTAACATTCCAAGGGAAATTATGAATCACCACCACCACCCATATAAGCTGTGTTCAGTTGGAAAAAAAGAGGTGATCAATGATTATTTACTCTTTTTGCTTTTTGTTGGGCACTAAAAAGTCCAAATTTCCAAGAATGGACGCTGCTTGACAGAAACTAAGGGATCAATTTGGTATAAACTTACAATGTAAATTGAACACCCCACTAAAACCCTGTTTTGGGGGGGAATTTTCAAAAAACAAAACATTTACCCTACTCATTGAGGGGAGTGTGTGCACAATTACAAGTTTCTACTATGAATGGTTAGGGCTGGGCTAGGTCCGGATACATATAAATGTGAGAACACATGAATAACCTAAACCCTACAACAGTGTTTAAACTGGTCTGTTGTGGGTAGTGGTGATTAAAAGATATGGGGGAAAAATGAGTTAAACTGGTAAATAAATATGTTGAGCAGGTAGGAGAATATTCAAAATGAAGTTTATAAGTTAATCAGGAGAAAAACTAGAGAGAAAGAAACAAACATTTGTTTGTTTTTTTTATTGGGGGAAAAGAAATGTTGGATTTTGTTTAATCAGTGAAAAGCAAAATACATGTTTTTTTTTTTTAGACAGCTAGTGGGGCCTGGAAAGTATATCTAGAAAGGGGTTCATCTCCATGTTTGTCACATATTAACTCTTAAATTCATTCTAGGGAATTCAAAAAGTAATTAAAGGGGAGTAACTTCTGATTAAAGATACTTCCCTTGCACTTGTTGGTAATTCTTTTTTATTTTTCTTAAATTCAATTCACAAAAGAGTTCCATTTTTTAAAATCCCATTCATTCAGCGGTTACAAGTGGTCTATGAATCTAAGAGTTAAAGCACTTGTCTGGAAAATCCCTCATAATTGAGAAATTTGGACTCTCTAGAGAAAGAGGAAAAATAGGTTACATCATTTTAAAAAGAACAGGTTAGGGAATATATAAAATCTTGTAGTTTTATGTCCGATGGAGTTAGGTTTATTTTAAAAAAATTTTCCAACAAAAAGTAAATATTCACAGTACTGGCATTATTTGTACAATATTCATGTTTTAAGTTTTCATATATTCCCTGCGACATAAAAAATTATTAAAAATGAATTGTCATGATTCTTTTGTCAAATTCATACTGAATCATTACAGTTAATACAGTATTATTTCTTAGTAGAAATTTGCAGTTATTTTACCATCTTTGCAATAATTACTAGGTTCATTTTATAATCCTTTCATAAAATGCTAATTTTTCTGATACTCGAGTATGGAAAATTACTTTATATGACTAATATAGCAAGCTGCTCAACACACCATAAAGTCACCAAACATTCACCTTTGGAACAGGCATTGCCCTAATAGAGTATTAAAACTGTTATCTCTGATTTTAGACTTGAGTTCAAAAGTATTTCTAGAAACTCTCCATAGGGAAAAAAAAAAAAAAAGAAAGATTTTATAAAAGTGATTTTCATATTTTAGTATAAGCCTATGCCTTCACTTTTCTTTCTTTGCTAAGTAGACTGCTATTTTTAGGTATGAAATAAGAATTCTTTTTCAAATATAACATTTCTTTTGTGCAAAACATCTAGTAAATTATCCAGTAAAGAATCAGCAGTGATTCAAGAGAAGTCATTTTACAGTTGAAACTAACAATTCTGTATCAAGATTTGAAGTGAAAAATGACTTACATTATAAAGGTACATCTTTTTTTTAATTACTTAAATGACATTTTATTGTGACACTGTGAGCCAACAAGTTATTTTTCAAATATTTTGTATGGGAAAATATAAATAGGCACAGAAATCTTTTGATCAAGTGATGTCCCAAAATAATGAAAGATTTTCTTTACATGCAGAGAATATTTTGAAACATTATAACTAGCGTTAGAGTTACTTCATGTTTTGGGAACTCAGTTTATATAAAAGACTTTTTGATTTCTAGGGAGTTGAAAACACCACTTTAAAGTGTAATTATTATTAAGTGGCTCTTTTAAAGGTTTAACTGCAAATATAGTTGAGTAAAGTATAATTTAATGATATCTTATTTGTATTACAAATAATTATGTTACAAATGTGATTTAGGGTTCAGTCAAACATAACAAGAACACATTATAAAAAAATATATGCTTCTTGTGTTGAAGACTTTATTCATTTGGTGTTGAGTAAATTGGACAAATTGCCATTCATCTAATTGAAGAAATCTCTGTGTGCATGTATGCACTGCAATTACTCGACAACTGGCCATTGTACGAAGTTGACATTTGCCAGATATATCAGTCAGCACACAAAGCAGAGCAGTGAAGTTTTTTGGATAGCGGTTCTCTAGATATCTAAAAAAATAAATTAAAAGATTACAACTTATAGATCTTTTATCTAAAGTTATAGATCTAAATTTAGATATAAAACATCTAAAGAGAAGTAACTAAAATACTTTGAAGCCCTAGTTTTGTATGGTGGACGGAAAATTAGTATACATAACTATTATGGCAGGCTGCTTAACACACCATAAAGTCTGGCCCCTTCCAAACATTCACCTTTGGAACAGGCACTGCCCTAATATAGCATTAAAACTTTTATCTCTGATTGGAATTGAAAAGTATTTCTAGAAACTCTCTATAGAAAAAAGAGATTTTATAAAAGTGACTTTCATTTAATGTATGCGAAGTAGCCCTAAATGAATATCTTTAAATTTTATTTACCAAACAGAATCCTCATTGTTGTATAAACAATAAATAGTATTAGATCAGAGCCTTCATCTAAGTGTCATCAGTTTGTCATGTAGGCTATGTACTTACCTGAGAGATTTTGCATAGCATTTGTCATTTGATTATCTTTATTTTCATATTTCTTGACTTCCTCATATATAAGTTCTGAAAAAATAAGTAAAGAAGAGGTTTTGGCTTATTTTAAAATTTATGTATTAAATTATTATAAGCACAGTCATTCTTACAAACCAACTAGACTTAACTATTTTAAGGTTTTATGTAACAAAACATTTTTTTAAAGAATTACAAAATCTTAAAACAATCAAATCAAGAAGTAGGATAGCTTTTTTTTAATAGGCAGACATTTTGAAATCAATGGTCTGTTGAACGAGTTAAATACCCAAACATTTGTAGGAGATATTCTAGGACTTTTGGAAAATATAGATTCAGCTATTCTTTTACATTTCTTCTATGAATAATTTTAAAATTTACAATGAATTTCATGAAAACCTCTGCAATTGTATGCGTGTATATGTATTTTTGAATTGAATACATTCAGAAAAGCAGGTATGTGAGGAACAACCTATTTGTCATTGTTTAAAGATTTGAAAAAAAAGAAAAAAGGTTAGTATTACCTTTCCATTCTTCTACAGAGTGCTCTCTCTCATCTACTGAGTGATCATAAGGTCCAGGAGCAGGCTGAAAGGACAAGTTTACATGTTAACATTTTATTATATTGACTTTAGTACAGGTTTCTTCAAAGTATGGGTCCTGAGCCATTACTGGGTCACAAGATCCTGCTGACTGGGTCACTGGTTCATAATAAATAACTGAATAAATAAAAAGTGAGAGAAATATTGGTGACAATGAAATAATTTCAATTTGAAATATGAATGTATCTGATCATCTTGTTATTACCTTTATCCTCAATAATTCATTTGTTAAACTATTAAATCATAACAATAATAGTAGCCTTAAATATCATATTACATTTCTGTTAATGCAAGATGAAGGTGCTAGTACTATTCATTTGTACATGACATATGTCAGTGTGTCATGTGGTTATTGCATGAAATTAAACTGGATCGCGATCAAAAAAGTTTGAAGAACCTTGCTTTAGCAGAGACACATAACAGAGTTATATTTACTTTTACAGAATTATTTCTGCTTTTATTTCTCACAATAGCAAAATTGTGTTAATGCTAACAGATGCAAAAATAAAACGCATGGGAGTTTGTGCGATCTTTACAACAGATCTTTTTAGGGAAATAAAACTGACACAAAGATATAAAGAAATATTTTGAAAAAAATCTTTTCATTATCATAAAAATGAAAATCTTGTTTTCTTTTAAAAATAGCTATAGATACTTACAAAACATTTTTGAATACAAAAGAAGAAAAAAAAAAAAAGGAAATTTTAGCTTGATAGTTTTGTTTTTTAAAGGAGATAAAAATCTATGTACTTATCAAATGATGCAATGCATATCCTAAATCAAAACCAATGAATTTCTGTAAAATTATGAGACTTATGGGCCATGATAAACAATAGAATTTGTCATTGATTTCTACTTTGTAAAATGCAAATTTAACAGAATATACATTCAAAACTTTCCTGTATAGTAAAGGGATTTTTCCATAACTGACTTTGATACCTGTTACTGCACACTTTTTAAAACCTTCAATTCAAGGTCAATTTCTCCAATACTAGCACATTGGACTAGAGACTGTAACAGCTTCTAATTCAAGATCATTGTCAGATAAGTGACAATCATAGCCTATAAGTCAGCAAAGAAACTTTTACTTGAAAACTAAGAAAGATAAAGATAATAATCTGACTAACCAAACACTTAGAAGTACATAATAGCAAATGGCTATTGCAATATGCCTATATTGTACAAAGCTTTGAGTGAAAATGGATACTACAGTAGACCTTCACCAATCCAGCACGATTGGGACCTGAGGTGTGACGGATTAGTGAAAATGCCAAATCACAGAAGGAATACAGCTAAATAACTAACCACTTCATCATACCTTTAAAATATCACCTACATCAGTACAAGTTAGATAATAAGGGAACAGAAACATTAAATCTAGTCTCCAAGTTCTTCATGAAACACTCTTGCTTGTTCTTTCATCATATCTCCAGACACTTCAACACTTTCACGAAGTTTAAACAACTTTTTTCAACACTTTATCTAGTTCCAAACTTTTCTATCTTTCCTTGTTTTTCTCACACAGCAGGTTCGTGCGGTACCCCAGGAAATTTGAAATCAGTGAAGGAACTGGATTACAGATAGCCGGATTAGTGGTGGTCTACTGTACCAAGTTTAAATTGATATAGATGTATCTTGTGAGGAGTCAAGTCAACAGCCCCGGAAAGTTTCTCAAAATGCATAAGTAATTCATTAGATTAATAGTCAAGGGGCCAATACTGATATTTTCCACACCAAAACTTAGTCATTGCTTTCATAACCTATTGCCCACCCTTCCACAAAATTTAATTGAAATTCATTGAGAACTTTGGAGATATTGTGTGGACAGACATAACTTTTGGAGATATTTTGTGGTTGCAGACAGTTAGCTAGGATGTAGGGGCAATAACTGAGCATGGATCCGGATCAAAATTTCATGACCAATTTAGGATCCAATTACCTAACTTTTTACAAAGTTTCATTGAAAAATTTCTGAGATATCGTGTGGACAGACATAACTTTTGTCTTCCGTCTGTCAGCTCACACTATATCTCCAAAAGTTCCAGATGAATTTCAATGAAATTTTGTCAAAAGATGGAATAGGCAACAAAAGAAGTCATGAAATTTTGGAGCAGATCCATGCACAATTATCTCCCCAATATCATAGCTATCTGTCCACACAACACAATATTTTCAAAAGTTATCTCTGTCTACGCAATATCTCCAAAAGTTCTCAATGAATTTCAATTAAATTTTGATGAAGAGTGGGCAATAGGTTATAAAAACAGTGATTTTTGAGCAGATCCACTCACAATTATCTCCCCATCATTGTAGCTATCTGTCCACACCAAACAACATCGTCAAAAGTTCTGTCTTTCCATATATTATCTCCAAAAGTTCTGAATGAATTTCAATCGATTTTGTGGACGGGTGGGTGTTAGGTTTCAAAAGTAGTCATGAAATTTTGGACTAAATCCATGCACAATTATGTCCCTGACATCCTAGCTAACTGTCTTCAAAAACAGATTATCTCCAAAAGTTCTGACTGTCCACACGATATCCATTATTGTAGCTATTTGTCCACACCAAACAACATCTTCAAAAGTTCTGTCTTTCCATACGTTATCTCCAAAAGTTCTCAATGAATTTCAATGAAATCATGTGAAAGGGTCGCCAATAAGCTATAGAAGTGATTAAATTTTGGAGCAGATCCATACACAATTACACCCCACGTCATATCTATCAGTCCACACAGGTGTTTCATTTTTAAAACAAGGGCTTATGACATTTGATTGTAAATAGCTTGAAATGACTTGCTCTGAGGCATTTGATTCTCTTGTAAACCTTACTCAGCATGAAATTTGCTTTCCAACGATATACAATATGCCCATATTTAATGAAAAACTTTTTTTTTCTAACTAGGGCACCACAGTGATATTCCACCATTTTGAGTTTCCCAGTAAAAAAGTAATTAAGACTCAAGAGATTATGATATATCAATGTTTTCATATTGACCCTATTAACATTCTGGTACCACTAATGTTTGGCTACATTGGCTATGAGTGGTTTGATCACTTCTGGTCTAAATCTATTCTAATAGTTCCTGAATCACATTCACATTAGGCTACTTACTGCATTTACTTCGCCTTCGTCATACCATACATTAATATAAGGATGCATTAATGCCTCATCAACCGATATCCTTCGCTCAGGGTCAACAACCAACATCTTGGACAGCAAGTCTCGGGCTACAGATGCTTGCAGACCTTGATGCTCACGGCTGTCGGAAGGGAACATACAGTCTGCAAACAAGATATCAAAGCTGTAGCCTGTAAACCGAGGACGGTTTTCAACATAGCTCCTTACTGTAGGCTGCAATCTACACATGAAGTCTTGAGATGGTGTTCCTAATTGTTGGATAATCTTATTCCACTGATCTATATCTGTAGACATGGATTAAGGAACCACAACAGAAAAAACAAGTATAAGAAGGTGAAATAAAAACAAAAAGTAAAATATCAGCAACTGTTTGATAAAAATTATTTCTTGGTTAAAACTTTTGTTTATGTTCAATGGTTCACAGAGTTCAAGGAGATAGTATAAATGTTTATAACAGCATTTAAAATAGGTGATTGTTGTTATCTAACAGGGGTGGCCAAACTGGCTTAAGGGGTGGCCAAACTGGCTTAATGTACGAGCCATATATGATAAACCTCAGATGTTTGAGAGCCGCAATAATTATTCATGTATATAGTTTTTTGAAACTGTTTATTTGTATTAGTTACAGTAATCCCTAAGTACATACTAAATGGTTTCAAAACCTTGAATGATGATTGTTTTAACTATATTAAATCCTGTAATAGGATTCAATATAGTTACATATTTTTTTCTTATTTACCTGAGGAGCTCAGCCAACATATTTCCACGAGTCTCACATTAAATATCAAAGAGTGGCATGTGGCTCGCGAGCCACGTTTGGCCACCCTTGTTATATAATAATCAAAGTTTTAAGAGACTGTAATTAATAAGTGAAGTTATTCCTAAGTTAAATAATGATAAATAATCGTTACAAAAAGTCAACCAGATGGGAGGGAACATAGAATTTTATACGAGTTTAATATTTTTCTTCTTCGCTTTGTACTTTTGAAGAAGCATTAATCTCACATGAACATTTGCTCATCATGAGTAGAGAGGGGCATGCTATGATAACTAGAAGCTGTAAACAGTGAAAGCAGGAGTACAGTTTAACATACAGCACATTTTGTGATATAAGGCTGGTGGGTAGTGGACCCCAACATTTTTGCCTAAATGATTGCCCATTCATGAATGAAAACAGAATTTTACCAAAAGACTAACTTAATATGACTAAAATATTAATTTTCTTCAATTTGCAATCAATTAACAAATAATTACATTGCGATTAACACAATTTCTTTTTGTAATGAAAACAACACCTTCATTCACCGGTGAACTTGCAATTGACTTTTGATTATAACACGGTTGTCTGTCTCAGACCCCAACATTAGCATTATAAAGGGGGACTACTGTACTAAGTACCAAAGGAAAAATGTATTTTTATTTATTATTGGTAACTGCTAAGAAAATCTTTTAGTAATCAGCATCTATAAAATTTGCAATACAAACACTCCACATTAAAACAACCTGTTGTATTTTTTGTTTTATCATATGCAACCTGAAATTGTTACAACATTAACTATAATGAATTAGTTTAATATGAACGTGAGCTCCAGGTGTGGTTGGACAATGGCTGGCTGCTGCCCTACTTGGAGGAGGAGGAGGAGCTCGGACCGCCCAAGGGTTTGATCCTGCTGATGGCCGGGGTTCAGAGATATTAAAAATGAAGTGTGTTCCATAATGGACTACAGGGAATTGAACCAGTGCATCGAGGCGTTCACTGTGAACGCAGATGTGTCCCCGTGTGTGTTAAGAGAATGGCGGTAACAGGGGTCCAACGTGTCCCTATTAGACTTGCGGAAGGCTTATTTGCAGGTACACGTCCACAAGGCGCCGTGCACTTTTCAAACCATACTGC
>VCCN01004895.1:1070211-1084315 GCA_006491835.1 Architeuthis dux
TCATTTTAGAGTGTGATATAAGCAGCTGATTATGAGGAGTAGGCGGATTTCGGTTTTGATTGCGGTCAGAGAACGACGTTGGTGTATAGTGATTTGCGAGAATAGAGTTCGTTTTGCAGTGTCGGGCTGGGAGAAGTTCCCTCTAAAGAGGTGTCGCGTGATAGAGACCATGTGCCTTGCGGTTCTCCCGTTTTAAAGAGACCATGTGCCTCGCGGTTCTCCCGTTTTAAAGAGACCATGTGCCTCGCGGTTTTCCCGTTTTAAAGAGACCATGTGCCTTGCGGTTCTCCCGTTTTAAAGAGACCATGTGCCTCGCAGTTCTCCCCTTTTAAAGAGACCATGTGCCTCGCGGTTCTCCCGTTTTAAAGAGACCATGTCCCTTGCGGTTATCCAATTTTAAAGAGACTGTGTGCCTTGCGGTTCTCCGTTTTAAAGAGACCTTTTTACTACAGTAAGAGAATACTGTTATCCCTAATTCTAGTTTAAGTATCTTTAATAATTTAAAAACCAGTCAACTAGTAAATTTACAAATAAAGTAAAATCTCATATATTTTAGACACATGTGAAACATAATAGTCATGCATCTAATGGGTTATTATATTACAAACATTAGTTCCTACTTGATCAAAAGATTCACGTAACTGTGGACTAATCAGGGGCAGATCCAGGATTTCGATGGGTCCAGTTTTTTTTTTTTACACCATCTGTCTAATTAGACAATGGATGTAATAAATGTTTGTTTTTAAAGGTTAATTTATGATTACTTGTGATTATTTGGGTTTTTCTACTCATAAAATTTCTTTATCTTGATATTTAAATTTTTTTTTTTTAATTGTGCATTCCACCGGGTTTTGTAGACATCAACCAACAAGGGTACCATTATTGACACCACCACATCGGTTTCTGCACCTCACCTGGGCCAGAGAATATCGCCTTTGGACTGTGGACACGTTGCCTGGTCAAACTTTCAGGCAGGCGGTCGAGTTTGTATGCGGAGACCGGGTGAGCTATCATCTGCAAAGTGTACTGGTACGATTTCATCACAAACAATGATGTCCTACTGAGTACCAACAGCTTAAGCATAGTGGCCTCGCTACAAAAAACACAGCTCTGTTCGGTGAACTAGCCTCCGGGAACCGAAATATAGGGGGCCCGAAAGAGATTCAGGGACTCCCTAAAACAAACCCGTAGCTACTGCGGACTCAACCTCCGTAACTGGACCAAAGAGGCCACAAACAAGCAAACATGGCGCAAACTGATATACAAGGCCACATTGTTCGCTGAAGCTAAATGCAGAACCAGGGCAGAAGTAAAAAGACAATAACGCAAGCTCAGCCCCCCCCCCCCAAGCAAAAACAAACAAAGGGAAAAACAAGGGAAAGGAAAAACAATGTGACTACAAAACCGACAGCCTACTCGGTTTATTTTTTTTTTTGCGCAAGAGCGTGACTTGGACCTGGGAACACATCTGCTCAGGCTGCTGTACCGTCAGGTCACTGCTCTGATGGGGGTCAGCAGAACCCCAAAGTGTACATCTGCTCATATAGGAGGGAACCAGGGCCTGTACCTAAAGCCGCAGAGAGTCGTACTCTCATGAGGATCTACTCGCATAGTTGCAGACAGCTGCACACGATCATGAAAGTTTGTGGTACATGTTACAGGCAGCTGCTCCGTCCTGATTCCCCCCCCCTCAAAGGGTCAGTAGAACCCTACAGCCAGCTTAGGCTCCTACCTACTACGGGATGCTCACGCTCTGTCTAACCACAGTTCAGCCTTACTGTTGGAACATTACCACAAGGGAATCTGTCAGGATAAAAACACTCCTGCCAAACGTAGGACCTATGGGCCCTGCTCCTATCCGCACCACTCCGGTGGATCATAAGATGCAAACCCTCGATTTAACCTTAAAACTACACTGCTCATGCTGGAGGTTTACTCCGCACGTTGGTCCTCGCCGTCTATGGACCAAATGCTGTGGAGGGCCATCCCCAAAATCTTTGTTTGCGAAGCCAAGCCATTCATTCATATATCTGTATATTTATGATCAATATTTTGAACTGTATAGTCTTTGATATTTCAAGAAACATTGCTTAGTTGTTTTTGTTTTAAGAAGTCCTAGTCTAGCTGCGAGGTATATCTTAGATCTATTCAAATAAGCAACAAGTTGAATACAGTCTATCAATTCTGTTGCACACTGTCAGGCTCTATTTTATAACAATGTAAAATAATTAAAATTCCTGTGTCTATTGTCGTCGTTACGGTAGTCTTACTGACTTTGGGTTTAAGATATATTAAGGTTCTTGGAAATTATTCGAAAATAGCTGTTTATACAATATTGAGTCTATATTTAATTTAGTTTACACATAACAATAATAGGTTTATGATACAAGGTTGAAGTATCATAATGAAAATTATGCAATTTTAGAATGTGTATATCATTCAAATAACATTTTTACAATGTTACCAAGTTTATCACTTAGATTATAAATTTATGTGAAAGTTTTAATTCTATAGAAAATTAATCTTTAATAACATTAGCAATAAAAATGGTCTGAAATGTTTATAATTTTGGTTTTAAACTAAATACTGATTTTATATGTACAGATAATTTCAGATTTTATAAAGAAGTATTTCTAAGGGGACTTCAGATAAAATTTGGATTTCTTAAATTTTAATACTATTCAATGGGGAATAGTTCAAGTGATACTTTCGAGTTCTTACTTATATTTATCCATTGTAAAAAAAAAAAAAAGCAAAAAACTGTCCAGCAGGTATAAGCAAATAAAAGGATACGGTCAGTGCCAGGAAATAGTACACCACCTCGTATCAACTCTGCCATGATGCAGCCCACGGACCAAATATCCACTGTAAAACAAAAAATAATAAATAAATTACATGTAATCAGTTCTAAACTTTAGACAATTAAATTAATCTATAAACAGTTACAATGTGTAATAAATACAAAGAGGGCTCAAACATTGTTAGCTAATTAATAACTGCTACCCACAACACTGGTTTATTGCTGGGTTTAGGTTATTCATGTGTTCTGGCATTTCTATGTATCTATCTGTGTATCTGGACTTTGCCCAGCCCTCACCGATCATAGTAGAAACTTAAAATTGTGCATGCACACATTCCCCTCAATGAGTAGGGAAAATGTTTTTTTTAACCCCCCCCCCCCCTAATAGGTTTTTTTGTGGGGGGTTCAATATGCAATGTAAGTATATGCTAGATTGGTCACTAGTTTCTGCCTGCTTGTTTTTTGTTTTTTTAAAATTCAGACCTTTTTTTAGTGATCACAGCCCAACAAAAGTTCATTGATCACCCCCAATACAGCACATATGGGTGGTGGTGATTCATAATTTCACTTGGAATTCAAGTATTTATTGCATCTTACTACTTGGTGATCTTGTCTGGACATATGCAAATTTCTGTTGCTACTCCAATGTATATCTGCATTTTTTAACAGCAATTAACTAGTGATTGTATAATTATCACTCACATAAAAGTATTTTATACAAAGAACATGAGAACTCTCTGAAATATTAGCCTCTCTAAATTTTCTAAACATTTTTGAAAATATCGTGTGAAATAGTGGTATATAACAGTTTGGTATCTCTGCTTCTTCTGATTGCAAATCTTTGGTTGTGACCAAGCTGACTACAAAATTTGTAAAAATTGATGAAGTATTACAGCATTGCCAAAGATAGATTTTTCCCCAAATTATTTTATCTCTTGTAAGAAAAGTGATGCTTGACTTTTTAATTTGATCACTGAAACATTTCAAATTGTTCTGCTATTTAGATCCTGTAAGGAATTAAAAAGTCTTCAGATGTCAGAAAAAAGCATTGCATTAGAGAGCCTCAAACAGTGCATTACATTTGAAAATATATTAAAAACAGAATAAAAAAAATGTCAAAGAAAAGAAAAAAAGAAAAAAAGAAAAAGAAAAAAAGAAACAAAAGGGAAACATTATCCAAAAAACATGTGAACAAAAACAATTGTCTAAACCAGGAGTTGGCAAACTACGGCCGGCGGTCTCATTTCATCTGACCTGCCGACTTCATCAAATAGGTGACATTGCATTCAAAAATTCTTTTTTTTGTAAATTTTTTTTTTTTTTTTTTAAATCCTTGGTTATCGAACAAAAACATTCAGTAACGAAAAACAGAGCAAAAGTCTCATTTTTGCAGTGGCCTGAAATGAATCAATCAATGTTCATAGTTCTTGTTGATTGATAGTACATGTAGGTATGTCTACTCCTACAATGAAAAACATTAAAATAATTAAAAAACAAACTGTTTCCGCAGCCTTGTATGATGATTGTTTCAATTTTTATTGGCCCGCAAGATATTTCTAATCCAGTCCGCCTCCAATAAAGTTTGCCAACTCCTGGTCTTAACAACAGCAAGTTTGACTCAATTCTGTATTTCACAATCACAGACAGACAGATGCATACTTTCTGAAATGAAACGAACAAATTAAAATCAAGATGATACTAAAGATTGGGATTAAAAAATCATTTAAAACAACATTTTTCAAACTGATTCTTATACAAAAAGAAATTTAATTCTGGTTCCCATCCCAATAATTCACTGATGACAAGCCCCCCCCGCCCCCCCGAATTGCACAGAATATATCTCTATATTTTTAATTGCTATGAATATGCACAGTATTTTTAATGAAGTAAATTGTTACAGCGATAAAGCTTTCTTGGACCCCAAAACCCGCGTTATAATGAGGGACGCCTGTATCGAATAACTATCCAACAGCAAACATGAACATTTTTACAAGTTCATTCAGCAGTTGGTACTAATGATCCCATCATTTTTTATCGAATTATAGAACTATTCCATATTATTTTCACAAAGAATACAAATGGAAATACAGATATACTTAGAGAGCCGAGCCACAGTGGAGGCTCGATTATGATTAAGGCAAGGTTTTCCTTAATGACCCATGAAATCACATCTATCTTGAGATTTGAGAGAATCCAAGGGAGACTACTCTGATTTTACTCTTGTTGGTGCAGCTTGGCAGAGAATGGAACACAATTCCGCATGGAATGGAACTATTCTTGCTATCATTAAACTCCTTATTAAATCTTACTGTTTACAACAGGAAAGAATAATGTAACAAGATTAATAAATAAATAATTTAGCAACTAATTGCTTGCTTTATATAGCATAATTAATGTTCACCAAACATACACAATGTTTTTGCTACCTTAACAACGAGCACATTGTGCCGCGTATTACTCCACATATAAAATATTCCTTACAATATGGTTCTATTCTATAAATATTGTGATATGCACACACACACATATATACATATGTAATAATGTTATAATCTTTTAAAATGATATTCAATTGTTATGTACCAAGAAATACACAGAATGGACATATTCTTGCTATCGTTAAACTCCTTATTAAATTTTACTGCTTACACCAGAAAAGAACAATGTGACGATATATATATATATATATGCTAAGCCTATATTTCATATTAAGCATATAAGCCATAACATTTCTGTAGCTAGACTATTTTGCTAGTTTTGTTCTTAACCTAACAAGGGAGATAATTCTAGAGCAAAATAGTTTCCCTTGCTCAAAGAAATTCTCTAAATGTCATAAAAAGTTCCAAATAGATTTTTTATAAAAGGGTACTATGACAACTTATTTTAATTTCTTTAGATTTTGTCTGAGAGAGAACAGTAATAACAAGATATTTATAACCTGAAAAGAACTGGCACTTGCTTATCTGATAAGTTCTTTTATTTGGAAATATCTAAAAAGGTACCATAGCAAGATTTCTGGTTGAAGATATTAATGCACTTTACCTAATAATCACCTGACTTCTGTTTGTAGTAAAAGGAGAGGTTTTATCTTCTCTTCTGGCCTTTTGAAGCAGAAGTGGTATTAAGCAGATTATAATATATTCATATTGACATCACAAGATGAATATTATCTACTGAGAAAAGCTTATTGTAGCTGCCACACAAAGTGATAGTGATTAAAAATCAGGTTTCTATGAAATTAGTTGTGCAACTTGAGCACTGGATATAAAATCTGCAATTAGGTGTGTGCTGGGAAGGTCAAACATTTTAGAAACCGTCAAAATAGGTTTCTTTCAGTTTTCAAGTTGGTCTGCCATGTTGGCTGGGTATGTATCACACGTACAGGCCGCACCAATGGAGCTAGAGTGCTGAAAATTTCAACATTTAGTCCTTATTATGTCTAGAAAAATCTTTCTGTTTTAAAAAGAAAATAGGTTTAGTATGTGTGTGTGTTTGGGGGGGGGCAATTTGCAATGTAAGTTAATACGAAATTGATCACTAGTTTGTGCCCGCTTGTTTTTTGAAAATTCAGACTTTTTTGCCCAACAAAATGCGAGAGAAGTAACTTATTCAATGATCATCCCCCAATACGGCATGCTGCCAAAAGATGTTGGTCATGTGATGGTTTGTATTGAGTGACTAACCAGACGTGTTTATAAGAATATTCAAATATAATAAAATAGCAATTCCACTTTCAATGAATTTATCTACTCTCTGTAAATAGATATTTTTTTTACTAATTGTCTAATCAATGATGTAAGTTTAATAATTCAAATGTGACTTTTTAGAATTAGTTAAAAATTGTCACCACTAATGAGACAATTTTAGCTATGCAATTACATTTCCATTGTGGTTATTAAATATTCAATTGATAGATTGGCACATATCTTTTTTCCTAATGAATTTGAAACAATTTCAGAAGTTGTGTTATTAAATTTATATACAAGTAATTTATCACAAATTAAATTCATGTGGCTCTCTCAAATTATTAAGAACTAGCTGAAAACCAATCCGTAGGGTGTTTTTTTTTAAATAGCTAGTTCCTGCTGAAGGCCTAAATGGGGGCTTTGGCCCCAATAAGAGATCATGGATTTGAACTACGCCATTATTGAATCATACCTTATTTGAAAATCATCACCATCATGAAGTCTTGGATCACATTTAATTTAACTATCTGGGGGTGGAGGATTTCACAAAAGATTTCAAATACCCACATATTTTGGAAATCTAGATTTTTTAATTTTGAAATATGAAAATCTGAATCCTTTTGTGAAATCACCAGCTGGAATCAGCATCTAATGTGCTAAGAATATACCCCGGGGTGGCCATAGCTCTAGCTGTCCTTCAGTTATGTGCTGACAGACAAACGGACATTTGGTGAATAATAGAAAGAAGATTATGATATTTAAAATAAGTTTCATTAAAATTTATTCAAAATAGTTTATGTCGTTAGCTTGTAGAACAAATACCAACAACCTAACAGGTTATTTTTGTGAAGCATACTCAAGGCATGTACAAGTTATGTGTTATGTGTTTCTTTTAAGAGATGTAGATGGATTAGCTATGTTTGTTTCTGTAGTTGTATACAGGCAAACTCCTAAGTCTTTTTGATTGCTCTTCTAGCAACATTAGGATTTCTCAGATGGTCAGATACAAGAGTTGACCAAATATAATATTGATTTGGTGAACATGTAGGGATTAGAATATCTTAATTGGAAAAAAGATAAAGTAATGAATCAGTCATCTCTGTAAAATTGGACTTGGCTTTGTTTGGTTTCTTTAAAGTTCTGCACTGTTTTATAGCAAAGGTTTAAAATTAGAGGAAAATACTCAGAGAAAGATTTATCCAGCTTTCATAAAATGTAACGCTGTTCAGTATGAATACTAATTAATGCTTACAAAACTAAATTGCTAAAGGTAATTAAAAAACAAAAAGTGAGAACCACTAAAGTGAATCTGGAGTAGATTTTCTCAATATTAGGTTCTAATTGGTACAAATTCCAGTAATGCTCTTACATCTATTAATATAAAGACAGCAAAAGTTTGTTCATTTGCTTGCGTCTTTTAGCTGCTTGAACGACTGCATCCTAAAGGCTAAAAACTTGTCTGTATGGGGAACTTAACCTCAGGTCAAAACTACTTTTCCACACTAATTTGTAAGCTTCTATTTAAAGATTTATTTATTTCTAAAATAATCAGTGGAGGTACCAATGGCCAAGCGGTTAAAAGCATGGAAAATGAAATGCGGAGAAAACTAAAGATTTTTTTTCTTTTAATTTTATCTGCTTTCAGTTTTAAGAAAATATTTTTTTTAAAGGTTTTAGAGGGAGGCTGTATTTACAATGTAACTATAATGCTAAATTAGACCCTTACTTTCCATTCATTGTGGGAAACTGCGGATGTGAATCTCATTCTCTCAGTGCTTATGTAAGTTTGGCAGTATTTTTTTAAAGGAATCTGACTCTAACCCAATAATAACATGTTTTTCTTTGAGCAAAAAACCTGACCCTACTCTTAACTCTAACCTCGGTTAAATTTTCCTTCCATGCCCCAATACCAGAAGAATACGAGTAAAACAATACACAAAGTACGGTTAAGAGAAATGCAGAAAGGTTTTATACTGGTTAAATATTCGAAAGATTGTATACTAAACTTAATATGAAGAATATTAAAAAACATAAGATAACTTGTTTCTACACTGATCTGATATATTCATTTCAATTATTCAAATCCAGCTGATAATATCAGTTTTAAAGATTACTGTATATTCTTGAATATAAGTCGACAGTGAGTATAAGATGAGTTCAGAATTGAGCATAAAATTTCAGAAAATCAACTGACTCAAATATAAGCCGAGTCCATTAATTTGCAACCATGAGAGATATCCCCTTCTTATGAATACACCCTTTATGGCACTTGGTCACCAAAACATGAATTTCTTTCAACATATCCATCATTGTTTTCAGGTCGTAAAAGTGAAATTCTCATCAGTGATGAGGAATCTACCCGAAAGGAATTATTTAAAATGGATTTTTCAATACGCACCATATACTACCTACATAGCATTTCATACAAAACCATAGTAATGAATTGAGTTAAAGCAATGATAATTATCACTTGTGTCTATCGATGCTGTATTCATATAGGCAAAAGTATTGGCCATTTTTGACTGACCAGCTGATTTTAGGCCATTTTTTTTTAGTAAGAAATCCTTGTCTTATATTCAAAAATATACAGTATATAAAAAGTTTTGTTATTATATCTAAAATTTATCAATTATGAATCTGTTTCAAGATTTGATTAGTGAAAAACCCAGCATTTTGTATAGTTTTTTTTACTTATTAGGAAATGAATATATTTGTATCTTTATCATTTCAATAAACATACAACAAGTGAAATTATGTAAACTACTACTTACCATTTTCTTTATAGCCCATACCAAGGATGACTTCTGGAGCACGGTAATATCTTGTTACAACATATGGTGTCATCATAAAACCAGTTCCTGCAGTCCTTGCTAAGCCAAAATCTAAAATTTTTAGTGTACAATCAGCTTTCACCACAATGTTGCTGGGTTTCAAATCCTGCAAAATAAAAAAGACAAATTTTGAGCATAAATAATAATTGTTAAAATAATAATTGTTAAAATAATAATTGAGGTGCTATGACCCACAACATACAATCTGTCATGGTGAAATCGAGTTAAGTATCCCAGTATAATCTTCAAAAGCCTGCTCTATCTGTGGAGAAGGCCTGATGGATTGAGTGCTGTTTGCAAAGTGGTCGAAACGCGTTTTAAGTTTTTTGTTTCAAAATGCCACAGTTTTTCTGATGAAAGTAATCATATCTTGGACATGTTTTTCTGGGTTTTTAAAAAAATTATTAGTAGAATGTACCTTGTGGTTCTAAGTGCCTCAATTAAAACAAGAAGTTAGTAACTCTTACCAATAACTAAGATTACGGATTTGATTCTCAAAAATATTAAAATAATGTTTTTGTAACTTATCTAAGAAAAAATAGATTGTATGGGACTAAGTAATGACTGAAATAGAATTTATTAATACACTCAACTTTAGGCAAATTTTGGACATTGAAGCATTAATATTTGATTTGAATATCTGGAAGAAAATGCAAACTATGAGAAATGATTAAACAAAATTGAATATAGATATTTTCTATAGTTTTGAGAAGGGTCATTAATATTCAAATGGTTCTTCGGACGATTGAACTCCTTGTTGTTTGTGTTGTAAACACAACGTTTCGGCCGATCCATTCTTTGGCCTTCTTCAGGTGTAAAAAAAAAGCTAGCTAGACAAGTGCAGAGTTCACCCGATGTGGCTTCCGTTTCGCAACAGACCTAAACCCGACAAAACAAAGACACACCCGTTATAAGGGTTACTACCACCTTTAAAAATAAAACTTCTGTTTACCGCATCACACTTGGATTTTACATCTGAAGAAGGCTGAAGAATGGATCGGCCGAAACATTGTGTTAACAACAAGTTCAATTGTCCGAAGAACCATTTTAAAATTGAATATACTTTTCTGGAAAAGAAATATGTTGTGTAGAACTGACCATCACTCCCTTTTGTGTTGACTAAATAGTAATGATATTAGAATTAGCAAACAATCATTTGCTGGCAAACAGCAGTTTTTTTATTGTCTCTACATACAAAATAGAGAAATGTGTATTTTTGTAATCACCAACAATAATTATGATTACACCCCCCCCATTACATGTACTAATTTGGTATTAGCATTGTTATAAAAAAGAATTAAAAAAAAAAAAAAGATGCTTTCAGGTTCATTACTGTATATGCTGGCATATAAGTAGACTTTTTAAGCATCAAGTATTTTCTCTAATGGGTCATATTAGTCTCTTTAGACCATATGAACTTGACACTCTGATGGACACAATGCTGCCTTTATTTTGGAGAGTCAACTTATCAGGCGAATATTGGACTAAACTTGAATTAACAACTTAGTTTGGGGTGTCGACATATAGTAAGTATTTCAGGCATCATCCCTATTTTAGTCATAACACCCGAATATTTAAAAAATATTTTCAGCTTATATTTATTTTCCTCTCGGAAAATGAGTATTTTAGCATGTAAAAACTTGAGTAAAATTTAAGGATTCAGGTTTAGAGAACAAAAGCTTTGTTTTCTATTGCTATTTCATTAAATAAACCAAAGCAGATACATTTTCTAAGTAGATAATATTTCCTCTGACTAATAATACAAATTCAAGATAACAAAACAAGAATAAATGGTTTTCACTCATTCATCTATTCAAGCTAACTTTTCTATTTAAAAAAATAATATTTTGATCAATTTAGTTCTCAGTTATTGTTGGTTATCATATAATATAAATATTCTCTTAAATAATGCCCCAAATATACAAAACAATCAAAATAAATTTGTAAGCCAAGAAAAAGGATCATTTAAAAAAAGGCAGAGTGTTTCTTGACTTAGCTTATGTTAAATATAAAGAAAGAAAAATTAATCGAAAAATTAATAAAAATTATTCAAGTGATATGTTTACTGAAATTGTTGCTTTTATTTAAAAATTTCTTTCACCAACCAATGTCATAAAACATTTCATGGCACACAATGACGTCATTTTTTTATTTTAATCATAACCAAAAAAATTATTAAACAAAAGAAATCGCTATTGTGGGTTAAAAAATGACTCAAGGCTTCCAACAATATTTGGTGGCCCTGAAAAGGGCTGTTGTTTTTATGTGAAAATTCAGTGCTACGCATGATTGACAAGAGACGTAAGCAAAATTATTTAGCATGCTTCCATACATCTGAATCATGTAATGTCTGTACATAATATAAAATAATCAATATTCTTAAAAAAGCCCCCAAAACAACATGTCCATGGTGTAACTTTACATTTTCCAGTAGCATAGACATTAATAATTTAATTAAAAAATTGAAAATAAATCTTTTTTTCAGTTTTTGCAAAACCCAAAAGCCTACACTATATTTTAATGAAAAAAAGCAAATAAAAACTTTTTAAACAAAATATTTTAATTTTATCGCAGTTTTTATTTTCCGATTCGAGGCATATTTTTACAAATCATGTGCTCCAGTGACTTATCTTTATAGAAATGTAAATCTTTTTAAGTGTCTGAAAGATATTTTATTTAGATTTTATAAAAATAAAAAGGGGGGTGGGGGTGATTGACTTAAATAAACATTTTTTCCCCCTGAGTTTTTCTTACATAGTACCCTTATCATAAAAAGAAAATCATTCATAAATAAGTACCGAAAATTTATTTGAAATCTGCTCATTAGTTAATTTTTGGTAGAATTTAAAAATCTTGGTGTGTTTTAACCTAAAAACTTTCTATTGCAAATTATTATATTGCACCGTTTTTGCTCAGTGTAAACAACTTTTCAAACCCAAATACCTCTGGGTTTATATTGTATATACAAATAATTTTTATATTAGAATTTGTTTACAATGTTTCTTCTTACTAATGACACAAAGATTATTACAATAAAATTAACAAGTTACAAGTTTCAGACAATTTTATATCGACACATGTTGCCTTGATGTTGAAAGTCTGTGGAAGTACCTATAGGACAAAGACGATAATGCAAAACTGAACCAATTGGTTAGTAATGATATTTCATAAATATAAAATTCTAAATGATATTTGTCTAAGTATACAGAATTATTATCAATTATATGATAAAAGTTGCGAACACATACTCTTGCTTGATAACATTTTTTTAAAGTATTCTTCACAAAGAAAATAATTGAACCTATATTTCTATAGTATATATGTACCATATATACTATAAAAATATAGATTCAATTATTTTCTTTATGTGAAGAATATTTAAATTTTTTCCTATGAAAAATAAAAGGATGTGTTTTAGGTGATCTTATTCTTCAGAATAAATGGAAATAGAAGCTAAGTGTAAAGTCCTCATGTCTACTACTCTATTAACTGATGAATTGACAAAGAGTGCTCACAATGTCACCTGGATATAGGTACATGAACACCAAGAATGACCCCTTTACCTTCTACTCCAATATACTGTAGTGAATGTGCTAAACATTTTAAAATAGAGAAGTAATGGTATAATATATATTTTTTAAACTTAAATTTTTTCTCTAACTGATCCAAGAAATGATATGGAAGTTCATCCCGGCTTCTAATTCAAATGTATTAATCAAGAAGGAAAATTCATTTGAATTTCAATTTATCACCTAAAAAAGAATTGTTTTGGAAACTCTGTATTGACCTCCATTTTTAAATGCAGCTTTACAATATCTCGACTCCTTAGTGAAACTGAAAGTCTTTCACTTTAAGCAAAAATTATTGTTCTCTTGACCAGTACTGGACTGAAATGTTGGGAGACTATACTACTACTACTACTACTACTACTAATAATAATAATAATAATAATACACTAAATACTGTAATTAAATAAAAAGAAAACAAAAAAGCCATTAAGTTAAAATTAGCAGAAGATTTATATTGGCTGCTTTTGTCCACTGATTGGAATGAGAGAGTGTGAAGCAGAAGAATAGAAGGGAATAAAACACAAATAAAAACTAAAAAGGAGGAGGAAGGGAAGAAAAAGGAGGGAGGAGGAGGGAGCAATGCAGGTTTAGCAGCAATGCTGCGGCAGGGAAATCAATCAGGTATGGGCTTATCCCACTACAGATATCCACTGACAGTGTGTCTGGAATAGGACCAAGTATGTGCAAGAAGCAGCAGAGAGCAGCAATGTAGCAGTAGCATCCAACTACCACCAAGGTAATATCTATTAAGATAAGTGTTATAGTGAGTGAAATGAAGAGAGACAAATTGGAGGTAAACAATTCAATAAATATTAAAAATTATTAAACCTAAACAAAGACATGTCCTCACTTTTAATGACTGACAGAGTACAAATTAGCTTGGATTCAGAGGAGAATTTTTCTGCTATAATTCAGATATGTTTTTATATTTCTATTAATATCATTATTTAACATGGGTTGAATTGTTTTTGTTTATTTCACTTTCTTTTCTTTTTTTAATTTAAATTTCCTTATTTTTAGAAATCAGAGAGAATGAATGAATGTTGAGAGGCAGAGCCGCCACGACGCATAAGCAAAATAAGTGGCTGCTTAGGGCCACCCGAGGGCCCCCAAGAGCGCTTGAAATGTCCCACAAGAGCGCTTGAATATGTCTTTCAAAGGCGAATTCTGCTAAGGGCCCCCCTAAAGGCTTGGGCCGGGGGATGTATAGAGTTTTAG
>VCCN01004895.1:1085620-1131939 GCA_006491835.1 Architeuthis dux
TATATATATATATATATATACCCACACACACAAGTTCAGTGTGTGCAAGTTGTTGGTTACTCCTTAGAACAAGATAAAAAATGACAGATCAAGTGTGTTTAGGCTTTCATATCTTTTTTTAGTAGAGGTTAGTACATAATGACGCACTATTATTAGAAGTAATCTTAATAATTACACTTTTACTGTCTTTCAACTCTAGTTATGAATATCTTTTTTCCATTCCTATTCAATCAATACTGAAGTACAAGCAGTACCAGTAACATTTAGTAACAAGCAGTATCAGTAACATTTAGTAATAAGCTTTAACCATCATAATAATGGTTGCTGTAGTAGTTTTAATAGTGTTAGTAATAATGAACAGTAGCCGAGCCGAACGAAATACAAAATATGCAACAAATGAGAGACTGGTGCGAAAACAACAATTCTATGAGCATTAGATGCAGTGCTATGTAAAATTGCTGCTGCTACTACTACTACAATGATTATTTGTAGGGTGACCGAAACTCATCTAGTAAAATTGTTGCTTCCTTAACCAACTTAACCAACTCAGTTTATAATAAGTATTTGAATCAGATTTCATCCAGAAATAAGATCTTTTTAGAGGAAGCCTTTCACACTCTGATTCTAGTGTCTTCAAGAGATTCCTTTCTTTAAAAAAGGCCCAATTTGTACTACTGATGTTATAGCTCCAAGGTAGTACATCAGTTCTAAGTGTGTCGGTTAACATAACTAGTTCACGTTGAAAGCAATCAGTTAAACTCTATACTTCAGTAATTCTTTCAGACAATACCATGAGGTAATTTTATTAATGAAGTTTAAAAACCTATTTGAATAGAGTAAATATTGGTTTTTCCTGCTATTTCTGCTACTACTACAATTCCTGCTACAAACGTTGATCTTCCAGTAGGACCGCAACAATGCTGCACTGTGTATGCTAAGTTATTGTGTTACCACTGATGACTGCGGGAAGATATGGTGAGGAGATAAAAAGAAAGAAATCATGACAGAGAAATCATATACACACACACACACACACACACACACATACAGAATAATGGAATTTTAAATTAAGTTACTCTAGACAAAACAGTTGGAGAAAAAATACAACCGTTAATAACAGATAGGTTGCCGTCAATCTTAGCGGTGTTTGGACAGATTTCAATTTTTGTCACTTAGTAGATTCTATTGCCTGTTAGCAAATATGTAGGCATATTCCATTTCAATGATTTTTAAAGGTTAGTGATTTAAAAGTACGTTTAAGCCACTTTTACATAACAGTATAATTGAGAGTTTGTCTTTTGCTATTATCACTTAAGACTTAATAATCATAATAATGATTTATTCAAAATATTCTTAAAGTGACTGGATAGAGGCTGTTGTATGCCATTTTTACCCAATGCCACAACTCTTTCTTTATCTACATAAATAAGCATATGAATGAACTTTGGTTAATGTCTGATTGGGTATCAGTAATTGTCATTCACAATAGATATTCATTTCAGTCAATACTGAACTATAGGCATGAAAGAAAGAGGTATTAATGGCCCAAAAAACAAGATTATTCTAATTTTGCAGTAAGAGACCAGTTACATCCTCAAAATCAAATATTTATAATAATAGAGGACAATACAGAGAATATGGCTTACAAAAGGTTAAGGTATGTAAAGTGACACAAGTTATAAATAAAATGTCATAACAGCATCTTGAGCAGATAAACCACTTGTCTATAAATAACTCACTGACCAACTATGACTTGGAAGATTTTTGAAAAATTCTTTACTGATTAAATCTCTTTAGTTAATAGTCTTAAGTATTGATTAAACATGTAGAATTATTTAAAAAAAATAATACTTTATTGATTATAAGTCTTAGTGCACTAAAGGATAGATTAGTTTAAAAACAATGTGTATTTTCAATGTAAATAGTAGAAGCAATATATTTGTTTAGCAGTCTGAATGAAATATATAAAGCCAAACTGATGACCAACAAAGAAATATTGAATTGAATCAGAATGAATACTTTGGAATTGAAATGTTTATGTGTGAAAAATAGAAAAATCTATTCAGCAAATAGAAGTACTTTCAATGAAACCTTTAGAATAATGTTATCTGTCTAACCACATCCAGTGGCATTAATTTAGGGCTGTGAATACACCAACTTTAAAATGATTATTTTCTTTTATCTAACTTTTTGATTATAATATTATATATAAAATCAAAGCACATGTTATGCCCATTTAAATGATAGATGTTTTGACAGGAATAATTGAAATATAAGAATACATTTCTATTTAAACAATATTTTGTCATAAACATCATAGTTGAAGCACACCACACAAAATTAACTTTTACACTTTATTAATAATAAGGTGAAATAAGTTAATATTTTTCTATTAGAACTGAGGTAGTAGTGATGTGTGAAAAGTGTAATGTGTCATGAGAAAGTAGGGTGAAGATCATGCTGCTCACAATGTCAAAGACCTACAACACAATTGGTGGCTTTCAGATAGGCCCAACTCTGAACAACAACAACCGAACAAAAAAGCAACATACAAAAGCACCATTCATCGATTTTTGACAAGCAATCATAAAATGACTGGTCTTGATATAAGAAATGATATAAGAAATGATGTAAACCAAAATATGGTTTTAAAAATAGGTGTGACCACCTATTTTACCTAAAGCAATTTGGGCTCATAGGATGTGCAGCCCACATAAAGCCAGGTTTCCTTAAAGAATAGGTGAGCCCATGTCCAATTTGTCAAAGAGCATGAGAATTGGGGCTTGGAAAAAGGGTTTAAAGTGATATGGTGTGATGAATAAAAATCTAACATCTCTGGGTCAGAGGTATATTAGAAGAAGGGTAGGAAAATAGTAACCCTCACTTTTCTGTTTTCACACATTCTAATTGGTGCATTTGCGGATTATCAGTATTATGAAACGACATGCTTTCCCACTTCCATCTTACACAGTTTATCTTTTCATTATACAACAGTAACCTTTATAGAAATACTAGCTGATGTATATGTATATTGAATGGAAGGTTTAGTTCAGCATTAGAGTTACATTAAAAAGATTTGTTTGGGCTGTACCAATATTAATTATAGTTACATTGTTAATAGAACCCCCTCTAAAAATAGTCCAAGTTCTTCCCCTAGGTCCACTAAGTATGCAAACCAAATTTGGTTGAGCTACAAAGTTGCGCCAATGAATGGAAAATAAGGATTCAGTTTCGCATTATAGATACATTGTAAATAAAAAACCCCACAAAAACCCTTTAAATCTATTTTGAAAAACCAAATAGTCCAAGTTCTTCCCCTGGGTCCACTAAGTACCGATACCAAATCTGGTTAAGCTCCGTCAATGTTTAAGGGAGGGGGTCATACACACACACACACACACAGAGAAAGAGAGAAACAGTTTTATATAAATAGATGTTCTAAGACAAGCAAAGACAGTTGAGCATGACCAAAAGTAAATCCATATTTTTCAGCAGGAATATTTTTTAATTATAATTTGATGGTAGAGGTAATTTGACAATGTGGAAATGAAAGATCGAGAAAAGCGTGTTACATCTCAAACATATTTATTACCATGAAGATAAGCCTTGATGCATTTCACCAAGTTTCATTTGGCATCTTCAGAAGCTCCTTTGCAGTGCAGAAAACGTGTGTGTGCAGTCCGATAATTTGATATACATAAAATGAGAGCTAATCATCATTATTCATGATTCTGTTCTGGTTGTCATCATCATCATCACTGTTTATTCTTTCCGATGAAATCAATTAGTTTGTTCCTTTGATGACATAAATGATTTAACTGAAAATTCAGGAAGACAAAAATGGCTGTCCTCTTTGTTAGGTCAAAGAGTGCACAGTCATGTTACCTGAGACAAATGTCAACAGGTCTATGGAAGCCAAAATCACTTTCTTTCAGACCAAACTGAAAAAAGTTAAAAGCATTCAGAAGAAAGGAAGGGAAGAGAGAGTGGGTGAAGAAAGAGGAATATTTTTTCCTTTTTATGTCACACTACATAATATTATTTTTTTAAATCAATTCTCAAAATAAAAAAACTGACCTAAAAAAGAGTTCATAATTCAAGTAGTTAAGACATTTTAATTTATCTCATATTGTAAGCGTAGAGGTATGGAGAAAGCGTAGGGGAAAACAATTAGAAACACACGTGGATACAAACAAAAATATAGCAAGGCTTGAGAAAACCAGTCAGTGTCCATTTTCAGAGAGTTTTATTTTTTCAAATCTCTGAACTGTTTTATATTATTCGTTTAAAAAAAAAAAATCAATTGGAAACAAATTGTTTTATCAAATTTTCCTATAATTTTTGTGGTTAATTTGAAGTTTGGTGTCTTTTGTTATTTCGCAACAGAATATATCTAATACATTTAATATAAAAAAAACATAAAAATGACTTTTTGCAATGTGACATTAGAGCATTCTTCTCCAATTAGAAATCATTCTCTTCAAACATTGAATGAAACACTGGCAACTTTTACCAACATGAACTTTGCTAAAAACACTTTCATTCAAATAAACTTGAAAATGAAGAAAATATAAATATTAAAATCTTTTTATTCTAAACTCTAAAGCAGGGGTATTCAACCTTTATTCACTCACCGCCCGCCTTAACATATTTTAAAGAGATTAAAACATGTTACCGCCCACCTCTAATTAAAACACGCTATCACCCACTTCTAATTAAAACACAACTTTAACATTTCCATTTAAGCCTATTAGTATAACTCAAAACAAACTACTGCCCACTTAAAATCACAAATTGCCCAGTAGTGGGCGGTACCGCCAGTGTTGAAGACCCCTGCTATAAAAGGTTAAATAATAACAAATGAATCTTCACTTAAGTCTACTAATTCTGTTGGCTGTTTAATTATTTTACTTTAATACAAACTTTGCAGACAAACGGGAATGTGAAAACAGCAGTATACTATATACTATGGTCACTATCTGTAGCTAGAGAGCCTAAGGAGCTTTTGTTTTGGAATCAGATTTCCTCTTTAGAAAAAATCTGGTTAACATATTTATATATCTGAAGATCACTGCCTGAAACAATAACAATAATAATGAAGAAGTCAGCCAAGATAGCAGGAATAGAAATGAGACAACACAGGAAAGTAATCCTGAGCAACAAGAAAAGAGGCCAACATTTAAATATCAAAAACAATTTTAATGGCAGGTTAGTTATAAATGCGAGCAGTGTAGATAGGTAATAAGTTACTGTCACCAAATAGAATTGACATCAAGGTTTTAAAACCCAATGACATGACACTAATGCGTTTGTGAAAGGGACATTTGTATCTCAACATTCTTTCCAATATGAACACAGCCGCATATGAACACAGCCGCATATGAACATATACTGGTCATGAAAACTGGATCAGACCCAGTAAAAATAAACACACACACAGACAGGAACATTTTAATCAAAGCTAGCAGAAAATAATGGCCAATTATTATACGTGTACAGTGACAAAGATATAAAAAAAACCAAGGTTACTGAATAGGGATGGCATTGGGCCAAAATGTCAGGTCTTTATCGATAAACAGATGCTGATTATTGTATACTAGCATATACCCGGAAAAAATAACTTTTTTATGTATGGATTGGCAATAAGGAGCTAAAAGAGATTTTATTAGGTAATTTCTTTTTTATTAATTCAAGTATCCTAATTTTAATTCTTTTGAAAGTCTCAACTCAAGAAAAGTCACCACTGACATTGTGTGTTATGAAAAAAAAAGGTCATAGAAAGAAACTTATTTTATTAAAAATATAACTTATTTCCTTATAAAATAAAGTTGATGGTCTAATTTGACAAATTTGGCCTTTTTAAAAGCATTTGGCCATATTTTGAGCTGTTTGGACTTCCTTTTATTTTTTGGTGAGCTGATAGCATTTGGGCATTTTTGCGAGTTTTTTTCCAGAAACTGCCCTTTCCCTCCTAATTCTTCTTCACTGTGTAGGCTACATCAAAGGAAGTTGAAAGGAAAGAGAAAGCATTTGACATTGTTGCATTGTGTTGACAGACACGTTAGTCGGTGTACTTCTTTGGTATGGGAACGTTTCCACCCTTCTATTATTCGTTGTACAATCTATCTCTTTTGGACCAGTCCATTATGAATAGTATGATCTCAGCTAGCAGACACTAGACAAACAAACACATTCATTTGCATATTAGGCTTTTATATGTTTTATCTGCGTCATATAAATACTTTGGAAATACTAATGAAATATAAATTGATTTCAGATATCACATATAAAAACTCCAAAAGGAGGTTACTGTAATTTTATTCAGTCTCTTCAGTGTTTGTAGACATTGCTTAAAAAGGAGAGTGAATTTGGATATAGGCCACAACATCCAAGCTTCATTAACCACAACACAAGTGAACAGAAAACAAAGAGAGAAACTGTTGGGATAGTTACAAGGCAGCAATAGTAAACCACTGTTGCATATATTATAACTGGACCAAAATGAACATTACATAGAAAAGTCTCCTTGCAACAAAAAGCCTAACAGTCAATATTGTCAAATATATGAAGTGTTTTACTAAATCTATTTCAACTTATTTCTCACAAGAAGCAAAATTGATAAGGCCACAGGTGAGAGAGATAATTCTTGGTTTAAAAACTAGTGCATGTCCCAAAGGTGCATGTTTGGAAGGGGCTAAACTTTATGGTGTGTGGAGCAGCCTGCCATAATTGTCATGGAAAATAATTTTGAATTAAATACTTGTGTGTAACCATTATTAGTAATTTGTAATTAGCAGTAAGTAACGATCGATGCAAAATGTAAGGGAAATAATCTATGCAAATTATGAAGATGGCGATATTGTCGCCAGTGACGAGTCATAAAATTCAGCATTTTATCTGACCAAAACAGGGTGTGTTTGTTGAGTGCTAAGACTGTTAGCTCGGTGGTAAGAGCAGGACCGCATATAGGTTGCTTCCAAGGTGGATGAGGGCTCGTTTCTTTATTTATACAATCTAGGCCGCCCATTTAGCAATCGCTAACACCAATGCTGGGCTGATATGGGCTCCCAATTAATAAATGTCTTTATAATTATCATATATATATACATATATTACATATATATAACACAATATTATAGTATATCCATGACAAATTTGTTTCTCAAAACAAATTTGTCATGGATATACCATAATATTGTTATATTATACAAGCTCTATTTTAACTAATATTGAGCACTATTGTTATAAATATGACACCATAATTATTATTAAGTTCTTGTAACAAAATGTGTATGTCACAATAAAACCTGTATGTACATTTTGTTTATGTCTTGTGGCTCTCAAACATCTAAAGGTTTATTGTATATAGCTCTTATATTAAGCAAGTTTGGCCACCCCAGGTACAAGGCTTACATTAAGCAAGTTTGGCCACCCTTTCTCTAGAGCAACAAACATTAGAGGAACTATGTTTGTGCTTTCAACAGAAATTAGTGAAACATTCTGACAGCTGTTAAATCCTCAGTCCCAAAGAAGTGTCAAGTGATTCCTGTTGAGTGAGCTAAGAATCATTACCAGTTTATGCACTAATGAGCATTTCCTTATTGACTTCTTTCAAGACTTGGAAATTGTAGATGTATAAAGAAAGGAGACGCAAGATTATTATCTTACTTGAAATACATATTAGGACTTGGACTAATAAAGATTATTAAAATCAATAAATGTTAAGTCTAAAGTCTGTTAAGCAAGGAAAATAAATGCATAGACTACTGAAGGACAACAAGTTTTATATATTAGAAGATCTTTTATTGATGACTATTCTAGAATTGCAAGAGTTTTCAGATAAGACCTTGTCCACTCTTGGGGGTTGTACAAGTGACTTAGATGATTGGCAATTCAGAAGACTCTACTCAAATTATGTAAATACATTTGGAAAGATGTAAGCCTGATATTTCCACTGGCACATCTACACGCAAATACTACTCTCCCAATTATGATAAAAATGGTGGCTAAAGCTAAAAACTTCTATTTAGGAGGAAATTTTTTTTAGAGAAACCAAGATGGACATTAAAAAAAACAAAAAAACACATGGTAAAAAAAATTCAAGAATATGCTACATTAATTATCCCAGAAGATATGAAAGTTTATAAAATTGTTTACATTTTTTGACCGATTTTCTTTTTAACCGTTCTATTTTTCCATTAAATTGAAACAGGAAAAAAATGTTATGCATCAATATGAATATTTGGTGAGAAGTTAATGACAATGTTGAGAATATAGCAAAAAGAAAGAGGGTCAGGGGGGGCTATTATGTAAGACAGTAAGCACATTGTGGGAGGAAGGGGAGAGGTTACTACTGATAGCGGCTTTGAACTTCGCTTTAACTCATAGCTTTGTTAGACAGTGTCAGATTTTAAGGTCACCCAGTCATTATGAATATTCCTTTGAAATCTGGCTGTCAGTAGCAAAGAGCAATAAACATCATACAGCACTAATTAATGTTGGGGCATAATTTTATCATTAGAGCCTACCATACAACTAATGGGGGATTTTATCCCTCAGATAGGAAATCTGATTACAAAAACAAAAAATATACTGTTGAACATATTTGTGCAGTCATTTTTTTTCTTTCCTTTTTTCTGTTTTGTTTCTTTTAAATTAAGGATCCTGAGTAATTGTATTTATTCTGGATTGTCTGCAAATATATACAAAACACATGACATGCTCATTTTTTCAGGTTATTTCTGGAATGACAATTTCATGTAACATGTATTTTTCTTACAAAAGACATGAAAATAATTTTTATTTTAGTAGTAAAACAAAACTAAACTGTGAATCTAAGTCATCCTATCTTATTTACATAGATTCAACAAACCAATTTTGGATAAGTGTAAAGGCATAGGAATTAAAGAGTTTCGGTTAAGAAATAACGTCCCCTCCTCCTCCATCAGAAGAAGAAAATCTGAAAGGAGCTACAATCAGGAGGCAGACAAAGCTAAGCTAAGAAAAAAAAAGAAGCTATTATTTTGGAATTAGAGTTCATCAGGTATCAATTTTCCAAATTGTTTCTCAATTGTGAGAGAGGATTTATTAATTCAAACTTGTTTGAACTTAAGATTTGGGTCGCATTAGTCAACTTCCGGGGGTGGATGGGAGGGGGGGGGTATGATTCAGATTTCCTTGTGGGACCCAAGAAAAGATGAAGACGTTTACTGGCAACAGGATTTTAGTGCCTGCTGAATCTTGAGAGATCAAAATATAAAAAGTGAGTTTGTGTAAACAAAAGATTTTCAGTTTGTTATCCTGGGTTGATGTAATAAAAAAAAAGGGTCACAGGTCTGTTGCTAGCTAGAAGAAAATATGACTTCAAGACTTAGGCAAAAATATCTTTCTGCACTAGTCTTGTAAAATTTGTCAGTCTATAATAAAGATTTTAGGCTTAATTAGCAACAAAAAAGAATACAACATCAGTGAAATTATACAACAAAAACATTAATTATGCAAATTAATTATTTTTGTGAAATTTCTTAACATTTTAATACTGATTTAAAATTAGGATATTGTTCTTAAAAAAAAGAAAAAAACCCAGAAAAAAACAAAAAAAAAAACAAAGAAAATAAATTCAGAAAATATGTGAATGAAATTAATTAACATTCATGTATATAAGCTCAATCTAAGAAAAAGAAATTATTTATTCAGAATCCAATAATAATATAACTTATTGAATAAATATTATAAATTGTTTATATCCCGCCAAGAGAAAGAGAGGGCATCACTTTTGGTTGAATTAGTCTGTTATCAATATTAAATGAAAACAGATTCATCAAATAGTACAAATTCTATCACGATTTAATGAGGTACTGTGCATTAAGTAAAACAACAAACATCATAGCAGTCATAGCATATTAGTATAAATATTTGACTAAACATCAAACTTTACTGCTGCAGTCAGTATACTCATCTTACAAGCTCATGATTTTGAATTAATTCTAGATTGGTCTAAAGATGGTAAAGTCAGATGTACTCCGCCATTTGTATGCAACTGCACTACAACACACACACACACGAGTGAATAAGTAGTAGAAGAAATAACTGGTTTAAAAATACCATCCAAATATTACAAAATAAATAATTCATCCTAACAAAAAATTGCATTAAGAGGTTTCATATTTCATCACATTGCTATAATATTCACTTATGGTTCATTACATCACAAAAGATTTATTCAATATAAAAGAAATATTGTATCATTAATAAATAATAATAATAATAATAATAATAAGTGAATATGTATGAAAAAAATTGTAATTATGTAATATTCATCTAGAAAATATTTTTCTTCATACAAAATCAATAAAAATGAAAATAATAACTAAAAGCAATCATCCTCAACAGATATTTGTATTAGGAGAAATACAATGTATAAATTTATATTTATACAATCTTCTTTATGTTTCATTAATAATAATAATATTGCTATGAATTGGTCGAGGGTTAAATAATAGAAGAGTATCTGTGGACAAGTTCAATAGAGTCTGCGTCTATGTATAGTAGTTATTTCCATGAATGATTTAATCCATTTGTATTGCCTAGCATGTCATCAGAACTAGTTGCCATGGCGATGGGACTGTGAATGATAACATGATAAGACATGAACTCGTCGTACGGAAACTAGTTGACATTGATTCACCAAGAAGAAAGTGAGAGGCGGAGGAGGAGGAGGAGGAAAAGAAATGGAGAAAAAAAAAAACCAAACTATTTTCATTCACTCTGAATGATATTTAGCAGTGAAAGTAGAATAAGGAAACTGTTAGAAACTAGCATTCCAAGGGAAATCATGAATCACTGCCACCCATATATGATGTGTTGGGGATGATCAATTAAAAAATTGGGCTGTGATCACAAACAAATGTCTGAATTTTCAAAAAACAAGCGGGCACAAAATAGCTTATTGCAACCCCCCCCCTATTTTGGAGGGGAATTTTCAAATAAAAAGGAGTGCGAATACAAAATTTCAAGTTTCTACTATGAACGGTTAGGGCTGGGCAAAGCCCGGATGGATAGATAGATAAAATTGAACCCCTACCCCTCTAAAAACCTATTTGGGGGGGGGGGGGTCTAAAAGGAAAAAAAAAGAAGCATTTTCCCTACTCATGGAGGGGAGTGTGTGTGCAAAAAGTTCCTACTATGAACGATTAGGCCTGGGCGAAGTCCGGATACATAGATAGATATAAATGTGTGAACACATGAATAATCTAACCCTTTGGTAACAGTGATTAATATATCAGTATTTATTTAACCATTTATAAGAATTTAAAAGATATTTTGATCTTTTTGACCACTGTATACTGACTGAATTTGCTAAGAGTAGATAATTTGTGCTGAAATACAGCACCACCCTCTCTATCCCCCTAAAAAACAAAACAAAAAAAGGCAAAATTGAAATAAATATTAACATTGACATAATTTATCTGATCAGCTTTTCTGCCTGGAATTCAGTATTTTAAAAAACTTTCTTCATGGGGTTTGTCCCCGTGAGCACCCCCACAAGTCAATCAATGTGTGAAAATTCCTTTCAGACAATAGATATTTGCTGCGTAGATTCAAAATACGAAACATGAATTTAACAGAATAAATCATTGCCTACCAATTTTCTAACTCTCTTCACAAACAGTAATAAACCCTTTTAGCGCTATGGCCTTTTGGACTATAGAGCAAAAGACACTTTTGAAATTTTTATTTTTATTTATTTAATTACATGTGTTTTTGGCTACGTTATCGAGTCCGATAGATCGGCCTGGCAGTGCTATAAGGGTTAAAGATGCATTAAAACTTTCTTATAAATAAAACGAGGCAACCCAGTTTCACTTCAAAATGGTAGTATGTGCTGGTGTGATGTTGCATGTTAAACAAAAGAATGTGTAAAAAAGAGAGAATATTTAAGAATATTGCTCAAATATAGAAGGGGGGGGGGGTTATCTAACAAAATGTCATATTGAGAACAACAACAGAAGAAAAGGAAGTGAGAAACTTTCTGATGAGAATTCATAATCATTAGACAAGAAAATATATTCTTAGTTGACATAAATTTAGCAAATGACATTATTAGATTTTTGATGACATTGTAATCAAATTTGCATTTAATATGGGAAATTTACAATAATTAGAAAAAGATAGATTTTGTAAAATATTAAATAACAGGCTTTTATTTACCTCTGCCAACAAAGTTGGGGAGGTATATGTATTACCTTGTGTCTGTCTGTCTGTCCACACAATATCTCCAAAAATTCACAATGAAATTTTGGGGTGGATCCAGGAATATTTTTTCGATTGTGAGATATTTTTCCATTTTTTTTCTTCAAACATTTATGTACTTGCTCATCGTTGTCCACATGATATCTTCAAAGGTTCTTAATAAATTTCAATGACATTTTGTGGAAGGGAGGGTCATGTGCCAAGGAAGAAGTGATTAAATTTGGGGTGGATCCAGGAATATTTTGATTTTAGAGATATTTTTTCATTTTTTTTTTCATACATTTATATATTCGCTCATGTCTGTGCACACGATATCTTCAAAAGTTCTCAATGAATTTCAAATAAAATTTTGTGGAAGAAGTAATTAAATTTAGTGGTGGATCCAGCAATTTGTTTGTGATTGAGAGATATTTTTAATGTTCTGCATGAAAAGAGGTTAAAAACAAACAGTAAATAAAAATGTTAATTTAAATTTCAAGGGAAGTAACTAAATATTTGTACATATTGCGAGAATAGCATTCTCTCCCCCATTTTTTTAATGTTTCATTTTCATTCAGTTTTTAGTTTGTGTACGGTATAAGCAGAGTTATGCGATCTCTGAGTGCTTCCTAGTTTGATATGTTCTACTTAGAATGTAAAAGCTGTGGAATAAGCTGTTTGCAGAAAACAAACTTACAGATCCTCTTATTTTTTGTACAAGAATAAAAAGGAGATTTTGAAACAAGCAAAATAGGGTTGCAAATCAGTAGGTATATAATATATAGACTGTATTTAGTATATATATATATGTTCAGCTCTGTAACAACTTAAAAAGAAAACACAGTCCAAAGAAGTACAAAATATGATTAAAACAAGTTGCCGATTGCTAGTAAAGTGGATAAAAACATGAGTCGTAGCTTTTATTGTTTTATTATAATCAATTTAGCAGTTGTGATGGTCTTTGAATAATGGCCCTGGGCTATTATTTGGGCCATTTTTTCCACTCCAAATTTGGCTGTTTTTCCATTTTACCGTCCTGGGTGATCTTATGGTAGATCCTGGTATCAGAACAGAATAATAATGCTACAACTATCATTATTCACACCATGTGGCTATTAGTAAAATAGTACAGAAACAGTGAGGATATTATGTCAAGAAAAAAATTGAAATTGCTTTTCTTTTTAGTGTTTCAAAATTCCTGGAATACCCTGTAAATTTCAGTCAGTTCTTTATATGAAAAGATATCAGTAATAAGATTTAAAATTAGTTCTTTATATGAAGAGATATCACTAATAAGAGTTAAAATCAGTTCTTTATATGGCCATATAAAACAGTGATTATTATTACAATGTACTTGTTTAAAAGCATCAATTTGCTTTGTGTAATCTTTGTTCATGTTGTGTGCAAGGACATTATTTATTTAATATTCAACTGGTTTGTATTTTAAAAACAAAAATATAACAGTATTTGATCTGATAGGCCTACACAAGGCTGTGGGCAATGTTTTCCACAATGGATGTCTAAAACAGGTTTTATTTGAAAAGCAAAATATTGTTCTATCAAATCCTGCTGTTATATAATAAATAAATAAATTTATACAAATACTACTGCAAAAACAGCACCTTAACAAAGCCTACATCAGATGATGACCCTGCGGTCAGGCATGGTTTCAAGGCCAAAGCATCGTTACCACTGACCTAGGGCACCCCAGCAGTACCTCATGATACCACCAGGCTTTGTTGGTTCTCCGCCACAGTGCAGGATCTCCATGCAGATGCAGCCACTGCCTGATCTTGGAGCCTCTTGATGATAATCCGAGTCTAGTCAGGTAATTTGAGGCAGAGTTGGCAACAAAACCTCAACAACGATAATAATAATAATAATAATAATAATAAAAAATAATTATATTTTCTGTTAACTAATTTATATGTTAATATGAGTTGTGTCACCCTTGATGATTAGCTGTTTGGAGCAAATCAAGGTAGATTGCACTGGGAGTGATTTGCATAGCACTTTAGTGCTGGGTTATTGACCAATCATGGTTAACCTTGGATTGCCACCATTGGTATATTAGCTTTCCACTTTAAAGGAATGTCACTTGTGTTGATATACCTAAGGAGTGAAGACCAGGTGAACTGCCATTTTGACTTATTAGATTGGATATCTTGACATTTTCATTTGTATGAAATGCTTTCAATCTGAACTAATTTCCATAATCAATACAAACTAGTATCTTTGTTCAAATTTTTGAAACCAGAGATACACAAAGGCTTTTAATCTTTATTAGTACATCATAAAAAGACTGAGAATAACTTGCCTCATTCTTGCATTTTACTATGGAAAATGTCTTAAATTGATATACAAGCAGTAAGTAGGAATTGATTAACACAATCAAGTAAATTAGCTTTCTCTTAATTTCTAATAATCTTGCACACTAGATTTAGTCTTATAGACAGCCAAAATCATATAACTACAAATTTCTCTTTTTAAATATATAGTCAGAGCCGGGCAGAGCTGGCAATAGGCCTAGGCCAGATGGGAAATGTAGGCCCTGTTTCAAATTGTTCATTAAGTATTTTTGTAATCAGTGCTAAATACATATGATTTATGTAAGGGTATATACAAGTATGTGTAGTGTATATGATGTACTTACAAGTAACAGAACAGAATAAAAGAACTGGAACAATTTATAAATAAGGTAATGGTGACTGCCCTTATCACCCCATCCCCCAGTATTGTTATGTACCCTCAAAATCATAGGCCCATCCCAACTGGCCTACTTGGCCCCTCCTCTACCTGGGCCTGCATGTAGTGTAGCAATAAACAGAAGAAAATGATTTAAACACACAAATCTCACCGGCTGTGGATTTGAACCTGGACGTTGGTTTTATTGTTAGTTTAGTTTATTTAATATTATAATAACAAAGATTAACATAGAAAAATGTCAGATTAAAATTTGGAAATAACTGCCATTATTTATTAAATATTCAGGATAAAAAGGAAAAAAAATCAGCTTAAGAATACCTAGTCTGAATGTTCAGAGTAAAAAACATTATTTATCCTTTTGTGTGTTATCTCACTATGATTGAAGGAATCTGTGTGCGTGCATTGCAATTACTAGACAACAGGCCATTCACCAGCAAACAAGGCAGTGCAGTGTCGAATTTGAAGCTGTTTGGATCAGTGGTTCTTGAGAAATCTAATAAAAATTAAAGATATAGATTTTTCTTCATAGTTTCTATAAGTAATCTCCCCTGACTTTTGCTCTTTAGAATACAACTCTGAGAGAGAGAGAGAGAGAGAGAGAGAAGGGGGTTAGAGTGAGAGAGAAGGGGGTTAGAGTGAGAGAGAAGGGGGTTAGAGTGAGGGAGAGGGGGTTAGAGAGGGAGAGGGGGTTAGAGAGTGAGAGGGGGTTAGAGAGTGAGAGAGAGGGAGAGAGTGTACATGGCACACACCCTAAAAGAATGTTTTTTTTCTTCTTAAATAGTATTTATATGTCTATGCGCATACAATTATATTTTATGGATTTTCTTAATATAGTACTGAAACTATATATTTTTTTTACAAGAGATCAATAAGCCATAAGGCTTGTAGACAAGTGAAACCTGTTTGCGTAACATTTGTAGCCCAAAAACATTCACAAATGACAAAACCAGTTTCAATTGTATTCAGTAAATTGTATATGAACATTGTTTATTATTGCCTCAGCTTCTGTTGCCCAACATTTTTTAACTGTAGATTCTGGATAACTATTTTTATTGGGTAGTACAATATTCAGCACAAAAGACATGGCCAGTGCCCGATTAAATATGTAGCAAAAGTAGCATATGCAATTGGCCCCGCATATTCAAGAGCCCCGCGCTAAATGCTTGCAAGCTATCAATTCTGATTCAGTGGTTCTTCACTTGCTCTTCTTATATTGCCTTCAACTGGGTATATTAGGTTTCAAAATATAGCTAATTATCACCTTTAATTGAGGTTATCATTTCAGCACAGCAATTAATAATATCTATGTGATACATATATGACACATAAATATGAAGGTGTTGGAAATTGAAGTCATTGCCACTGCACAAAAATCAAAACAAAAACAAAGTGATACTATTACTGAAATGTCAGACATTTGTTTGGCTGTATAGCAAATGAACAAAATGAATTACAATGCAAGTAAAAAATGATGTGTTCTATGTCTTTTTAAAAATTTAGGGCCCCTCTATAGGGCCCTTTGCTAGATTAATCCTGCACTTGACATGGCGATATTCAAACCTGGATAATCTTTTCAGTAAGATATTATTGTAATTTAATTAATAATATGGAAGTTAAAGGTGACTAGCATTCCAAGGGAAATTATGAACCACCACCACCACCACTCATATATCTCCTGTGTTGGGGGTGATCAATTAAAAAGTTGGAAAAAGGGGTGATCAATGAATAAGTTACTTCTCTTGCCGTTTGTTGGGCTGTAATCACTAAAAAAGATCTGAATTTTCAAAAAAACAAGCGGGTAACCAATTTAGCATAAACTTACATTGCCTATTGACCTCTAAACATCTATTCTGGGGGAAATTTAAAAAAGAAAAAAGAAAAAAGAATTTCCCCATTGAGTGTGCAGTGTGCATGCGTGTGTGTATAAAATTTCAAGTTTCTACTATGAATGGTTAGGGCTGGGCGAAGTCTGGATACATATAAATGTGAGAACACATGAATAACCTAAACCCAGCAATAAACCAGTGTTGTGGGTAGCAGTGATTAATTGACACAGACAAAACAAATGATATCAGAAGAATACACGGCCAAATATATTTGTGCTTAGAAGACAAACATATGCAATTATTGATGGCAATAGACAAACTAAGAGCTCAGCTATTTTTACTAATTGTATTGAGAGAAAAAAAAAAAGAAAAAAAAAAAGGAAAAATAAACAAAAGCAAATCAATTGCAAAGTCGTAAAATCTACCACTCAGCCATTAACTCGATTTCTAGATTATCTTTATGAAATCTTACATCTAGACTTCTAAAATACTTCAGAAACTTCATGTAAACCAGTAGATATAATTTAAAGTTATGGAGCTGTTCCATTTTTGTGGACATTTGTTATGACAATGTATGTTCAAGTTATGTTTCTCCATAGTGACAGCGGGAACAGGAGTTGTCTGTTTTTTAAAAACGAGGAAGTTGAAGGAAAGAATGACGTCACTGGAAATTCCAACAGAAAATTAACATAGACACAGGTTTTTTTTAGAGTCCACATACTGAATTTTTTATTGCCAAATTGACTGATTTTCTCTCACTATGATGTAACTATATTGCTGAACCCTTTACTTCATGAATAAAATAAAATTTATTCGGTTATGTTCTAATTTCAAAGCAGTTAACTATTCAATTAGTAAAATCCAATACAGTAACATTAAATATGCTCTTGAAGTTCTGATGATATATATTCATAAGTTTCTAAATATTAAAAATTGTCCAAGTTACTCATCATAGCTTGTAAGTATTAGAAAATGCAAAGCTGAAAAGCAATTTAAATTTTAGCACATATTTTAGGTGTTTCTACAATTGCACATGAAATTCAATGTTATTCCCTTCATTTTCAACAGATAATCAATGTTTAATAGTTTCTATTTTTTTTTAAAAAGATTAAAAACAAAGCTATGTTTGTTATTATTTAATATTTTCAAAATATGATATCAATAGGTCTAAAATTTAAAAACTTATAAATGTAAATAAAATAGAGTCAAAAAGAATGATACTAAATAATCATAAAAGAATGAGACAAAATTACTATCCACAAAATCCTCCCCCCCCAATTGGAAACGTTCAAAACAATGTCTGCCATAATAGGAGATCCTATGTGGAAAAAGATTGGTTTATTGTTATGATTGCAGTCATATCAAGAAAGTTCAAATGGATATAAATTCTGAGATAATTTCAGGCATTCTTTAGATATCTATTAACTTATACTTTATAAACTAAAACTTTTAGATTACTTTTAATGACAGTTTCATTATTTCTAAACTTTTTTTACAGACCATTTTAGACAAAATGTACGTTAGAAATGCATACATCCTGCATTGAAAGGCAATCAACTTTTTCTAATCCATTTCAGGTTACACATTAATCTTTGACATTTTGATCCTAATAATTAAACCAAAAATGAAATAATAAAAATGGATCAAAAGATAATCTCCAAGTAAGATTTTGAAAGAAGATATTCTCATCTTTAAATTCCAGCTTGAATCTGCTGCTCTTAATAAGAATTGAACTTATAGTACTTTATTCAGGAGACAAAAACCAAAATTTTCAGGGTGTATATAATTGACCCAATTTTGATTCTACCTCCACCTTCCCTGTTGATTCTTTTCTCCTCCTTCCCTTTTGATTCTTTTCCCCTCCTTCCCTTTTTAAAAAAACATTTTCTTCCCCTATAATTTTGCCTTTGACCCCCCCCCCCCATACACAACCCTGAAAATTTTAAAATCAATTTTTCTGCAAGAACAAGTGCGTAGTTTTCATATGTTGAATTCCAGTAAAGCAACATTTTATAAGCATCAGAATTAGGAAGTCTAAATATATTCTTCTACTTGACAATGGCCGGGTAATCTTTTAAGTGTTTTGTGCCTGTGGAGTTTTAATGTATAAATAATATTAAAATGAATAAGTAGCCTATGCCATTGTTGTCAATGCAGTTTTTCTTGATCCTCAGTTTTGTTGCTTGAAGATGTTTGGTAAACTGATTTACACACCACATGTAGCCCAACTAAATATGACGATAGAACATTATGAATCTGGCCCAATGAATTACCAATCTTAAATTACTACAAAAGAGAATATGATTATTATACACATACTTTCAACTCTAACAAACTTAGTACCACTCTTTTTTCATATTTGTTAGTTGATGGTTTGAGTTTGGAAATAATCTTGGAACAGTTACTTGGAGCATCCACCCTGAGTAGCCCAACAGTGATCAACATGTAAACATAACATTTGTTTATATAAATATATATAAATAAAAATTAAGAAACAGCTTCTAGAATCCAAAGTAAGCTCTATCAGTGTTGAATGTTTGCCTTATACAATTACAGAAGAAAATCAAAATTACTTTGATTTAAGAAAGAACTATACCAATTTCAGATATAGTTTTATACTATTTAAGCACAGAACTACAAGGCTTAGCGTTCAGAACCAACAAGCTCACATGTCCAGGCAAGAGGACGATCTCACAGGTGTTGGATTGAGGGTGTGGCAGAAATGCTTGTTCCAGGGCCTGTATGTTACAAGGCGATACACCAAGTCATTGACTGCCGTCTCCACCTTCGCAAATCACACGTGGAAGATTAAAAAAACAAGCCAATAATATACAAAATACTTCTAACAATCAAAACAGACATAATATTGGAAATCACTAATTGTCATACTAATATTAATTAAATTTTCAATGCTTAAATTTAAAGTTATATTTCAAACTAGCATTCCAAGGGAAATTATGAATCACTGTCACCCATATCTCCTGTGTTGGGGGTGATCAATTAAAAAGTTGGGAAAAGGGGTGATCAATGATTAGTTACTTCTATCACCTTTTGTTGGGCTGTGATCACTAAAAAAAAAGTCTGAATTTTCAAAAAACTTTAGCATAAACTTACATTGCATATTGAACCCCCCTCTAAATATTTTCAAAAAACAAAGATTTCCCAATCTCATTGAGGGGAGTGTGTTAGCAAAATTTAAAGTTTCTACTATGAACGATTAGGGCTAGGTGAAGTCCAAATACATAGATACATATGAATAACCTAAACCCAGCAATAAACCAGAGTTGTGGGTAGCTGCAATTAACATTTAGTCAAATAGTACTTATTTAATAAGTACTGATATGTGTTAAATCTTATACTGTTACCAATCATGTAATTTACTGAATAGTCTGTTGTGTCACCCAAGTAAATGCTTTTTAGAATCCTCCCTGATGATCAATGCCAATTTATTTTAATGCTTTAGAAATGAAGAGAACTTTTCTAAATCAATGTTCTAAGAAAACATTTTCTCATCAGATCTACTAACCAATCATGAACTTCAGTTGGAAAGACAATGTAGCTTTTGGTACAGGTCGTACCTCTTTCTAATCTGACACTGTGATCTGGCAACTCCCATAGTCCAACAGGTTTTGAATCTGTCGCCATTAGTTTGTGGATCTGCCACTAGGGGTCTTTGATTCGGTTTCAAACGGAACTTTGAGCCATAATTTAGCTGTTTATAAACCAACTCATTAAACCGTGGTTTGAAACGGAGTAGAAAAATTCTAAATTTGACAAATTTCGATGTTTATTTTAGCATAAAATTAAAACATGTATTTGTTAATTTTTTTCTGATTCTTATAAATTATTTTTAATACAGTATGCCCAATAAAAAAGCATCAAACACAAATAATTTTCATTTATTATAATATAATTACATTATATTGAAGAAATCATTCTATTTTCCACATTAGAAAAATCATTATAAAGAATTTAAAAAATAAATAATCGTTATTTTTACATAGGGGTTTCCCCCCAAATCCCAATATTGCCAAATTAAAGAGGTACAAATGTACTACTACTACTACTACTACTACTAACTAATAAATCAAGATAGTCACAATTAAAATGAGTAGCTCTATGAATTAAAGCAAATTCTTAATAGCAAAACCAGAAAACTAAACAGTTTTACATTTTCATTCACTTGTGTTCGTTGAATTATGACTTAATTATTTTTTAAAATATATCCGGCACAAATGCTCAATCCTGAAATGTTTTCATGCAAATGCTTCTTTGCAAAGAAGAAAAAGGAAATTTTGTCTTGTCAGTGTCTAATCTTCTCTTTAAGAATATTAGACAAATAAAAAACAAACGGGGCTTTTTAAAAGCAATATTCAATTTAAAATAGTGGTGCTTAACCAGAGGTGCATGCCCCCTAGGTGGGGGGGGGGAGAGTAATTTCAAGAGGGGGCCCAAGCATGCAAGAATTTCTAATTATTTGGGGAATTCTCCTAACAAGTGTTTGCATAATATTGTGATGAACATAAATTAAAATTTTTTTTTTTACAGATTTGCAGAAACCATTTCAAACTAATCATTTGGTTGAAGATGTGGGGGCGGGTGGAGGTGGAGTGGAGACAATGTCCAAAGGGGTTGTGGTGGTAAAAAGGTTTAGAACCACTGTTTGAAAAAAATCAATTTGTTTCTGGGTGCAACACTTTCAATGTGTCACAATTACTTCACAATGAAAATCTTTAGTTTGGACATCTTTAAAATGAAAACGTAAGCAGAAAACAATTTCAAATTACATGTTGGTAGATATTTAAATTCATTCTGATGTGTCAAATCAAATTTTAAAAATTTTAAAAAGAGAGGAAAAAATACTATCAGTGCATAATAAAGAAAACAGATTTCTTTTTCTCAATGTCTCTAGGCAAAGATATATTTCTTTTTACAAAGTTGCCAAATAAGGGTCAATAGAAAAGAGTGGTAGAAAAATGTAAAGGCAGAATTGGTGCATGAAATGAAAATAAAGAAATCAATAGAAAAACGTCATTTAGTCTACTTGATTAGATAAAAGAGGACAATGATACTTACTCTGTGTATAATCCCTGCTGAATGCAAATGTTTAATCCCACATAGCATCTGATAGAGAAGATAAGACATTCTTTCATGATCTAAATCCATCTGTATTACTTGACACAGATTTGCATCCATTAATTCCATTACAAGATATCTGAAAAGAAAATTTTTAAAAAATGACATTTTGCTCACATTTAAAAAAAAAAAACAAATGAGGAAGTTGAAGAAGTAAAGAATGACGTCACTGTAAATACCAACGGAAAGTTATCAGACACAGGTTTTTCCGAGTTTACATACTAGATTTTTAAAAAAAATTTTTTTTTTTTTAATTGTTAATAGTTTATAGAGCACCCCTAAAAATATTTTAGATATCAAAACAACCTTTTTGTATGTTAAACTAGACCTAATTAGAAGGTATTTTCAGTTGCAAGTTTTCTGAAATTTTTTCTGTTAATGGGGGCAATACCCCCTCTAACGAAATGATCATGGTATATGGTGCTTGCCCAAAATGTGACCAAAAATGGAAAATATAAAAAAATTAAAAATTAAAGTAGAAAGTTAAATAAAACATAGAATTAAAGAATAACATTCAATATAATGAATTGATACAAAAAACCTCCGGGTTGATTTAAAAATGTTATTGTGCGGGCCAAAAACAGGCTAATTTAATGGGGTATGGTATGCCTCAAAACAGTTTCTGTCTTTGTTCAAGCACAAGTGTGCTTTGCAAAGCTTGCAGACCACATTGGTGCGGATTATGTTGCTACAATATTTGCATGTGGCTGACAGGTCCTCAGGTGATCATATATAGTCAGTTAAATTGACTGATTTTCTTTCATTTTATATTTGTTAAATAAACTTTTATTCACTGTTAAAAATTTAAAAAAAAAAAAAAAAAAAGAACAGATACCTGTAACAAAAGGAAAACATGTTATGAAAACAATGCCGGGGAAAATCATCAAAATTTAGAAACCAGGGTTCTTCAAAGGACGGGTCCCGCCCCATTACTGGGTTGCAAGGTCCTGCTAACTGAGTTGTGCAGGTTCACAATAAAGTAAGTGAAAAAATAATGGTAACAATGAAATAATAGTGAAATATAAATATATCTAATAATCTTATTATTACCATTGTCATATGTATGTATGTATCATACGGGTAAGAAAATTATATATTACGTTTCTGTTTATGCAAGATGAGGTTGCTAGGGACTCTGCATTTGGACATGATATATGTCAGTAGGTTGTGAGGTTATTGCATAAAATTAAACTGGATCACAATTGGAAAATTTTGAAGAACTTTCCTATAGAATGTGACTACATCTTTCTTTTATCAAAATAAAAGAGTAGACATGCAATAACATTATACTAATCAAATTCAGGTGAATTGTTCAGAATTAATAGAAACAACCTGTTGAAATTTTTATATACAAAACTACATAATTCATAATTACATTAATAAAATAATTAGCAAGCATTCCTAAAATATGTAAGCTCACTGCTATGATAAAAATTTAAAAGAATGGTTATAATATTTCTTAATTATAGTTAATTTTTTTTAATCAAGTGATGGCAAATATTTTTATAATCTATGTGCATTTGTACTAAAGATAATAAATAAAATAATGTTAAGTAAGGTTTAAACAACTGAATAAACATCACTAAAAACCATGAATATAAAAATATAGGTTGTGTGAAATTTCTTTACATGATGCAATGGCAGAGTTGGTAAAAAGATATCTACATTAAGAATGACCAAAACTTTGGCTATGGATTCAAGTCTTATTGCTGGTTGCTTTATTCATTAGTGCTTGTACATAACACAAATGGATGTGCATAAACTGATCAAATTCACAATATGTTAAAATGAATACATCTGAGAATAAATGTGAAGTGTGATGATTCATGCCTTTGTAAGCTTTTTATGATCCTTAATATTTTTAGAAATGCAACTGGATGTTTACTTAAAAAAGGCAAACTTTTAGCTTACATAGATATATTTTTACCAACCTTGAATTCTAAAATATTGATTTAGGAAAATAAGAATCTTTTCATTAATAAAACCCCATACAAATTTGAATGGTGATATCAAGGGATATCAAGCTAATTAAAGTTACTTCTCTTTAACCGTTAGGTAAATTTTATTATTATTTTTTAAATTCAATTCACAAATAACATGGAAAGTAAAGGAAAACACCTGAATCCTATGTTATAAGCGTTGCTACCATTGGAGAGAAACATTTCTGTTTACCACCATCACATTTGGATATTACACCCGAAGAAGGCTGTAGAATGGAACAACCAAAACAACAAGGAGTCCAATCGTCCAAAACATTCTTTGAATGTTAATGACCCTTCTCAAAACTATAGACAGTATATATAAATTCAATCTATTTCTTATCAAAAGTTTTATATATACTGTCTATAGTTTTGAGAAGGGTCATTAAAATTCAAAAGGTTTTTCAGACGATTGGACTCCTTGTTGTTTGTGTTGTTAATACGAAGTTTCAGCCTATCCATTCTACAGCCTTTATTCTTATTGTACTATCCAAATGTGAAGGTGGTAAACAATAGATTTTTCTTTCCAATGGTAGCAACGCTTATAACGTATGATTTAGGTATTTTCCTTTCCTTTCCAGGGATGGATTTCCGTACCATGTCCCTGTTGAGTATTGGAAGCCACATCAAGTTGAACTCTGCACTTGTCCGACATACACTCAGCTGATATGTTGATGTATGCTGCTTCTTTGACCTTTCTGAATTTCCAATGGCATTCTCTATTACAGTATATATAAAACTATTGTGGCATCTATTAGAAAGTACTTGACTTTCTGATAACAATGTTGTCATAGTGAAACCAAAAATAATTCTACTCCAAGCCTTGTTCACTTTTGTTGAATACAAGGTACAAGGGTTAAATGGTTTAATTAAACTTGAAATTATTTAAGAAGAAGTCTTGTTTAGCTAAATTGCTGAAAAGTGCAACAACTTTGTTTAATTACCCTAATTTGCTTAATTACTAACTTAAAATGACAATATTCTGCACCACCAATGTTTGTTTTAGAAATACACAAGTCCAGTAGTCCAACCTTCTTGTAATTCAATGTAAATAAAATCATGAGAGGCATGGTTGGGGGACACTTGAAATTCTGGCTAGCACCCAATTATGCCCCTGCACAGCTGTAGATGGCAGGATGTACAATAGGCCAAGATTTGGAATCTTTATACCAGACATTCTAGTTTCATTCCTGGATTTTGTTAAGATTCTTGGCTGATTTTATATAATTTTGGTCTCTAGGAAAGATTCAAGTGTTGTTGATAGTATCAAGCATAAACACAAGAAGATATCTATTTAAGACAAGGTTGAAGCGTTGAAAAAAACTGAAATTTATACTAAAAGTAATTCCAAAAAACAAATGAGCACTAGGCACTAGACACTAGAAAAACAATGAAAATGGTACCAGGATCTACCGTAAGATTGCCCACCTGATAGATCGCCCATGGGTGGTTATTTTAGATGGGCGTTTATTTGGAGGTCAAGTTTTTGTAGATGAAAATTTGAAAACATCTATGTTTTAGTGCACTTTAGTTAAAAAAAACTGGACGACTTGAATACGCATATAATAATTAAGACATCAAGTCCGAAATATCAGCCAATTCGTTGTATAAACAAAAAGTTGCTTCAAAGAAATTAATTCGCTCGATAATTCGCTCGAGACATCAAGTCCGAAATATCAGCCAATTCGTTGTATAAACAAAAAGTTGCTTCAAAGAAATTAATTCGCTCGATACTATTGCTGAATGAGTTTGAAAACAAATAAGTTATATTATTTATTTATTACAAAAATTAAATTATTTTTTATGTTTGTACTAAATACAGTCTATATAATATATAGACTGTATTTAGTATATGTTCGGCTCTCGTAGCAACTTAAAAAGAAAACACTGTCCAAAGAAGTACCAAATATGATTAAAACAAGTTGCTAATTGATAGTGAAGTGAATAAAAACATGTGAGTTGTAACTTTTATTGTTTTATTATACTCAATTTAGCAGTTGTGATGGCCTTTGAATAATGGCCCAGGGCTATTATTTGGCCCATTTTACCACCCTGGGTGATCTTCTGGTAGATCCCGGTAAGAGGGGTGATCTGGATTGAGTAATGATGGAATGAAAGAGCGAAGGATAATCCGAAATTTGGATAATTGATGTTCGCAAAATCAAGGTTTCTCTGTATTTACATTTCTTTAACTTTTTGATGAATGTTTATAAAACAAATATATAAATATACATAAATCAAGGGCACAGGGGAATTAAAAATGTAAAAATGTGTATAAACTCATCTGAATATGAACAAACAACTATTGTGAACAACTAATCAGTCAAGCCATTAACTGCAAATGACTGAAATTTCAGTCATTGCAGTAATAACAATAATAAGTATTACTGTTTGCCACCTGCCACAGTTAATAGATTAAAGATTCATTACTGATTGACCTAGAAAGGATCAGCTTTCAAAATCCCGCATGACGATACAAGTTATGACTGACTGACTGACTTCTTGATCAAAATTTATTGCGAGTATTTTTTTTTTACTTGTACGTATGCTTATTTAATGGAAAAAATTAATTTGCAGATCTTTTCTCCAATTTATTTTATATTATTGAGTGACAGATTTCACTGATCGATACCAGAGATCAAACTGGATATAAACTTCAGTCAGTGTTCTAAACACTGATCTATCAGTAAAGCATAGATTTGTTCAAAGTTTGATCAAACAAGTAAGAAATCTATACCAACTACATGTTATATCTAATTTGTATTATATAACTAGCTGGAAACTGGCCAATAGGTCGGGTTTCAGCTAGTATATATAATGAAAGGAAAAGACAAATTATTTATTACCTAACACGTTTTTACTGAGAAATTCAGACACCTTTGAAAAAGACTGAATTTCTCAGTCGAAACATGTTAGGTAATAAATAATTTTTGCAAATTATTTCTGAGTCTCCACATTGTCTTTTCCTTTCATCATTATGTCGGATAGACCTTATTGAACAAAAAGTAAGGGTTCAGTATAGCATTATAGTTACATTGTAAATAGAACAGAATAGTTTTGAGAAAAAATATTGTTTTTAACGGTTTTAGAGCCCCCCCCCCCACACACACACACTTAAAAACAATATTTCTTTCCTCAAAACTTTTTACTTTAAAACCTTCCCCATGGTCCATTGATTACACGTGCGAAATTTTGTTGAGCTGCGCCAATGTTTAAGAGGGGGACACAGTGACAAACAGAGCAAGTGGTTTTATATAATATAAGATTGGAAGATTCACAAGTGGTATATTATCTAATAAACTACCTTTTTTACACATTCACTTTTTACGATTTAAACTTTTGATAAGAAATACGATTGAATTCTGCTCTTAAAGTCACTAATCAATTTAACAAGAAACAATATCTGCATGTATATTCCTTTGATTTAGTTAGCAACAAAATAATGACATTGAATAGAGGCAACGCAGTGGGTATGCCACATATATATCAAATACTAATTCTATAGAGATTTTTCACAGATGACAGAACATCAAGAATGAGGTCCGCACCTCGCAGTAAAAGACATCAGCTAGTGTTTGTTTTGTGGTCCGAAATAGTCGAGATAGAGGCAGCTTCTGTAATTATGAGAGAACAGAGGAGATGCATGAAGTAAAACTAATTCTTCTTGAATTACATTTACAATAGTTTAAGCTAAATAAACACAAGAGGCTTTGAAAGATATTCAGTTTGGTGAATTTAAGTCAAGCTGACATGAAAAATTAGGAAAAAGAACTGCGTGAATTTAGTTTACAATGTGCCAACAATTCAGGTCAATCACATTGGTGGGATAATATGGGGAGATTTTTGTGGCTTGTATAGAATTATTTGATTATACCACATAATATCTTTCTATTGTTAATACACTACATAAGTATTATTATTATTATTATTATTATTGGCTAATGACAGACTGTAAAGAGTAAAAACTAGCCCCCCCCCCCATTTCTTAATGACTGAATACTGATTATTTAATCACATAAATCTGAACTTTGGTGGGCAGTAAAAAAGAAAAAGAATTGCACATGGTCCTCTGCTACACAGTGTTCCAATAGCAAAGGAATCGAACTCCTAGAGGATTCTTTTTTTAAAAAGAATGACAACTAATATTTTGAACTATTCATCATTTTAGACGGTAAAGAAAAATATGGTATGTGGCTCAGGATTTAATGTTTGAGTAATACTGTCATTTGTTGTAGTCTAACGGGTAGATACAAACTAGGTAAGTTTTGATAAACAATACTACCTTAGATTGGATAGTACAACATCCTTATTTCACAAGAACTAGATATACCATCCATCCGAATAAACTTTAAATCATTTAAAATTTTTCTTTCGATAGGATATTACTTTTCTGAAATTCATGAATTGATATCAAATCCCAACTTCCACATATATTATTATTAGTGAAAAATGAAAATATTGTGCTATAATCATCATAGTACAGGAATGGTATTCTGAGCAAATGTGGTATTTTGGTGAATGGAATGATTAAAGTGTGTAGGGTCAGTAACTGTCTAGTTTAGTTCAAATTAAAACAGTGACAATGAGCATTCTCCAAATTTAGAGCCATACTTTAAAGAATCTACTGATAGCTCCCAATCAATAGAAATACTTGAACTACTTATGGATTTTTAAAAGGCCATTCATAAATATGAATGAAATCAATCTTAAGGAATTTTTGTCACACATTATATAAAAGTTAAAATTTAAAATGTCAGCAGATATACATGTAAGTATTTGTATGTTGACATTTCAAAGTAAAGCATTTGTAATTCTGTATATCTGAGAGTAAATCTTGGAGAGAGAGAAAAGTCAGATGGTAGCGCTTATGGATTTGTGATAGTAAGTTTAGCATCATAGAGATGCTAAATTTACTATCACAAATCAAGCAACAGTGGAAGAAAAAATTGAGTGTTTCTTATTACAAGCCTTGCAAGAAAAATGAATTATCTAAACAAAATTCATTCAATGTGCTATCTGTATTCCATTATCATCTTGGTTACGGTCATAGAAGTAAATACATCATTTGCAGCACACATCGATAGATACACACTTGTAATTTTTCCATATTTATTTCTCATTTACAGCCTTCATTTTTAATTAATGTTTACTCTTATAAAATGCATATTTTTCACTTGACATTATGTCAAATGTCAAAAGTATTTCAGAATGCTTCAAACACACAAGCAATAACAGAATATTAGGTAAATAATCTTATTACATGGATCATCTTTCAGATAAAGGTGATTATTTAAAGCAGTGGTTCCCAAACCTTTTCTGAATCTTAACCCTTTATGGGTCAAGTGACTATATATGATCACTTGAGGACCCATCAGCAACATGCCAATATTGTAGCCACAAAGACAACATAATCCACACCAATGTGGTCTGCAAGCTTTGTAAAGTTCACTAGTGCTTGAATAAAGACAGAAACTGTTTTGAGGCATACCACACCCCAGTAGAATAGCCTGTTTTTAGCCCACACAATAACATTTTAAAAAATCAACTCGGTTGTTTTTTTTGTCAATATCAATTTTTTGTATCTATTCGTTATGTTGAATGTTATTCTTTAATTCCATGTTTTATTTAACTTTCCATTTTGGTCACTTTTTGGGGGAGGAACCATATATGATTACTTCATCAGAGGGGGTTTTGCCCCCATAAACCAAAAAATTTCCAACTGAAAATATCTTGTAATTAGGTCTAGTTTAACATACAAAAAGGTTGTTTTGATATCTAAAATATTTTAAGGGGTGTCCTATAAAGGGTTAATGTATAAGGATTTTTTCAAGGTGTCCCAAGCTGGATTAAAATAGCTATCAAAACTTTCAATTTATTGGATAATTGTTAGAAAGACTAGGTTTTTCCCATCTTCCTATCTCATCTGATTAAAAAGAGATAACCTCAAAAAAGAAATAAGTTAGATTAATATACATATTTGCCCAATTCCTACTAGTTTGATAAAACCAAATAAATTAATAGATAATATCCAAATAATATTTACGAGATTTCTCAGATCTTGAAATGTATAATGTTTTGTACAAGTATGCATATAGACAATGAATTAGGCAGTATCTCTTTATCTTAGAGATATACAATATAGTATATATATTCATCACTAGAAACACTGGCACACAAAGAAATCTGAACTATTAGAAGATGATCAAAGCATAGCTTAAGATGTGCAAAGAAATCTTTAAACGATACTGATTCCCCATGTTTCCTCAGTAAACTTGATTTATTGAATATAAATGGAAATAATTTTTATATATTCCAAATAAAGAATGAAAAAAAAAAAAAATGATAGCAAAAATATTTCCAAAGATGTTTCAAATGTACATAGTTCGGCAATGTCTACATAATAATGAAGCAAGACAAAAGTAGAAAGAATTTGTTAAACTAATTTACAAGATATATATTTATTTATCCATGAATATTCAAACCAGCTCATTTATGGAAGGAATACATGTATGGTTAGGATTTCTTTTCTTTCTTTCTATACTGATAACTTCAATTTTCAGTCTTCAGAAAATAACACTTGTGGTAGTAAAAATGAAAATTTATAATTCTGAAAATGCAACTGGCTCCACTGATTCAGACTGTCTGTCGAAGTGCAACAAAAAAGGTATTCCAATATAGATATACAAAATGGAGTATCTTTTTATAAGAACCATCAAGTTTACAGGTCTAACTTGCAATTTTCAGTTTGTCAAAATTTTGAAATCAGAAAATGTAACTCAACTTGGCATAAAAATCTTCACAAAACTTTCAAAGACAAAATATATAGAATTCTGTCTGTAAGTAGATTTGTTGACTATATGTACATAGATGCAAATGGAGTAATGGTTAACAGTGCAGACAATGAAATAGGTGAGGCAAGTTCAAACTCCGGCTAAGGCTGTTCATGTTCACCTTGTACTAATGACCTTTGGAAAAGCATGAAACCATTTCTTCTCCCCCAACTATGGAAAAAAAAGCAGGGCAGACTAGGCTCTGTATCAACAATCAATTATGACCAACTAAACTAAGAGAAATTCTAGATATTCTAGAAATTGTAAGGCCAAGCCCTGTTTAGAAAACAACTGCAAAGCAATAAGGGAATATGGAGGAGATTCTGAGTAACTGAAGATACAACTCATATAGAGATGATCAATTTAAATGTACTACTTTTACCATACAGATATTGTAAGGTAAAGCGTGTCCCATCTCTTAAGAGACAAATCCCAATGGAGTATGGAGCCGGTGACAAAGACCCTGTTTCTGTTGCATGCATCAAAACCAAGAAATAAATTTGTGCTTCAATTTCTTAAATGGTTCTTCATTCAAATATAGTAAAGTAAAGCGTCCACCATCTCCCAATGGCGTAATAGAGCACCGTGACGAAGTATGTGTCAGCTTAGTAATCCTCGCAAGTCTCAAGTCTGGTTGAGACCAGGACTTTATTCCTACAAGTTTTTTTTTTAAGACCACCCCCTTGGTAGGATGCAAATTCACCAAAGTGATACCCCCACCCTAATCACACAGCTTAGAGTGTACTCAATTAGCTGCTGAGTGCACAGGGTAATTTGTCCTAATGAAGAGTTTTCCACACTCTTCACTCATACCGGGAATTGATCCCAGGACCTCCTGTGTGTGAGGCAGACGTGCTAACCATTACACTATCTGTGCAGACACAAAGATATTGTAGAACTAGTTAATTCCCATGAAAAAAAAAATCATGGATATATTTAAATTTCCACTACTACTGAACTATCATTTTTGACTACTATTTTCCTTCATCTTAATTTTTTAGTTGTTTTTTAAAATTTTTATTACAACTTAACTCAGGCCATCACTGTTGATCAGAAATAAAGAATAAGCTCTCGGTAAGACTCAAACTCACATCCCTTTTGGCAGAGGGAAGCCTGGTTAAAGAAAAAAAGCAAAAAAAAAAGAACAAAAACTACTGAATTTTCTTCAGTGGAAGAGTCCATTGTTTCAAATGGTGGGTAGAAATATTTTCATCAGTGAAATTCTTACCCCTAAGTGGAGGAGTCCATGGTTACGGACAGGGGGGAAAAAATAAAAAATAAAAATCACAGTCATTATATAAGTATATTGTACTATTATTTATCAGATGAGGACTTAATTGTGAATACCAACTTAGTATTATGACAGTTGACATTTTCAAATATTAAGTTTAATCAGATCAGATCATCCGCATTGCTCTGTGTTATAACATTGTAAGCATTACATTTGACAAAAGTATCCAATAAATCTAAGCTAAAATCAGTCCTTCTGCCTCCATTTGTTTACCAGGACATACATTGAATTTTAAATACACAAAATCAAGTACAATGATGATAGTAGTTCAGAATAAATACATAAAATATATACTTACACATCTTGAAAGTCTTCTAATGTTTTCTGTGGTGTGAATGCATTTAGTAAACCTATGATCTGTAAAAAGAAATAAAAAGAGATGATAAATTCTGAATACATTTTAAATGTAGTGACAAACAAAACTTATAAAAGATGTTAGGGAAAGAATGAATGGAACAGTTATCTATTCAAGTGACTTTCCCACCTATCTGAGGCTAGAGAAAAATGATCTTATTTGTATTAGACTGCCAACACCATTGTCAGGGGAAGTAATTGTGCATGGATCCGCCCAAAGATTTAATCCCTTCTTCCATAGCCCATTGCCCACCCTTCCAAAAATATTTAATTGAAATTCATTGAAAACTTTTGGAGATGTTGTGTAGACAGACATGAACCTTTGGTGATATTATGTGGTGTGTTCCTATAATATAACTATGACATAGGGGAGATAATTGTGCATGGATCCGTCCCAACGTAACTGTTTGGTTTCCTAAAGCCACGTACAAATGTAAACGCCCACAAAAAAACAAGACAGACATTGGACCATTCTAAGCAGCCAATAATGGATAGGCACGGACTACTATCATCAATAATGAATCTATATAAGAAATTAAGTAAATGCCATTAGCTGTTCGTCTGATGATCGATTTCTCGTGAAACCAACTGTACAGGTTGTTATGAACAAATAAAATATTTTCCTACTAATATATATATATAAAATAATAATTATGTAATTATATGTATACAAAATATGTCATGTGCTTTTTTAATGGACCACTCTGTATGTTCCCACTGTCACTATGGAGAATGTGTGGCCACGGACACACTGGCAAAGCCAGTATAAATAAGTAAGAGGTTATATTCTAATATATAAAAAGAGAATATTTGATGACCGAATAGCAGTTTGGTTAAAAATATAATGTAATCGTCATTCTTTTGTGATTGAATAATGCTTATGTTCTGGAAAAAGATGTAGCAACGAGGACACTCACTACTGTAGCCTCTTATTTAGTTTATGACAAATCTGATATTCATATTTTTTGAATGACAATATTACAAAGATGTTTTAGTAGCAAACCATTCAGTAGATCCAACCAATAACCAGATCAAAAGATAAATCATTCACTACAACAGCAGCCTGAATAGAAATAGCCTTGCTTAAGTAATCCAACTGTTCTCTCCGAATGTCAAACAAGATCCCCACCAATATAGAGATATGTAAAATCACTCGATAAGGAAGATTGGCTGAGATGGGGAAAATACTTTTTAGATACTGAAACAAATTTCTATAAAGAAACAAAAAAGAAAGAGTCGGAAAATATGGCATCTTTGTTCTTCTGGTTGCAACCATTTTATTTTTAGAGAGACAACACTGTCTGCAGCTTCCTCCAGTCTGAGCAGTAACTAAATGCAATCAAATCAAATTTTTTCTCTTAGCCTGAGTCATATAAGACAAGAGAAAGACAAGAGACATGGATCAGAAATAAAATAGTTTATAACCAAGGATTTGCTGATACCACAGAAGTTGTATATGTGATTTAATGGTCAACGGATTCAAAGTTCCATCCTAATTAATGGTGCAGCTGGCTACATTCACCATTCAGAAGTAATGCTGTTTTTAAAATTATTATAAAAAAAAGAAAAAGAAAAGAAACTCCTTTTGTAAAACTTGATTTTTACTTTAAAAATTCATACTACCTGATATCTACTGCTTTATAAAACTAAGAAATAAATTTGTACTTCAATTTCTTAAATGGTTCTTCATTCAAGTACAGTAAGGTAAAACGTCCACCGTCTCTTAAGAGACAACTCCCAATGGAGTATGGAGCCCGATGACGAAGAACTGGTTTCTGTAGCATGTGTCAGCTTAGTGATCCTTGCAAATTTCAAGTCGGGTAGAGACCAGGACTTTATTCCTACAAGTTTTTATGATTACCCCCTTGGCAGGTTGTTAGTCCACCAAAGGGATACCTCCACCCTAATCACACAGTTTAGAGTGTACTCAATTGGCTGCTGAGTGCACAGGGAAATTTGTCTTAATGAAAAGTTTTCCACACTCTACGCTCATACCCGGAATCAAACCCAGGACCTTCTGCGTGTGAGGCAGATGTACTATCCAAGTTGACATTCAAGTACAGTAGACCTTCACTAATCCTGCTACTTGTAATCTGGTTCCTTCACTAATTTGGCACCAATTTAAAATATTCCGGGACACTGTAATTTAAAATTTCCTGGGGTACCGCACAGGAGCGGAGCCAGGTTCTAAAGTTAGGGGGAGCAAGCACTTATTAAATAATTTTAAACGCATATTTTTTATTTTGTATTTAAAATCAAAACACAAGGGAGATAAAGTTTCTAATTTGTCCACATTATCCATGTTAAAATGCACTGGATCTAAAGCACTAAATTTGGAAGCCACATTTTTAAAATGCTCAAATCAGAATCTAAGGACACTAAGTTGGATTCAAGTATGAATTTCTTTCAAATATCAAATATTTCTTCATCCTCTGCAATTTCATTATGGAATCTTTTTCTTTTACCTTCTCTGTGCTGTTTGTATTCCGCATTAATATCACTTTTTCGAGCCAACTCGGTTACCTCATTCTCTATTTTAAAAGAAATTGAGATTCATACTCCTTTCGTATGTTTTTCAAATCTTTTTCAAAAAGCTGAATCAAATAAGCCACATCTAGACTACTTTTCTGTAAATATACGGATGAATTTATGGCCTTGTCTAGCACGTTTACTCCAGAATATAAGAACAACTAAGAATTTGTAAGTATGAGTGTTTCCAGTATAGCCTTTGTCTCAGCGAGATGTTTAGGGGTACAGATTTTTTTATCTCACCATCCAGAATTTTTAGTAGAGCAACTACTTGTGCTGGTAGATTCTGCAAGATACTGCTGACTTTCTGTACACCAATCTAGTATCACAAGGTTTCTTCAGAGTCAGTGTGAAAGATTTGATATGATTGCCTCATTGTTCTTTCTAGAGTTAAAAAAAACCAACTTGTTTTGAATATTGGAGCTTACTGCATCAATTAGAACCAAATTTAAATTATGTGCACAGCGGTGTATAAAGAGTGTATAAATGCACTCTTTACGCACTGCTGCAACTTCCATAATCTTTGTCTGGAGACCAGATATTTCACCTGACATGGTGCTTGCTCTATTGTAAGACTGGCCATAACACATAGTTATTGACAAACCCAAGTTTTTGATTGCTGAATGTTGAAAAAATCTTCAGCCTTTGCTCTAGGTAATTTGCTGAATTGTATAAATCGTTTCACTGGATCACTGCTTACTGTTACATATCACAAGGATAAAGAAGATTTATCAATTCTGCTGATATCAACAATTATTGCAAAGTACTTAGTCACCTTGATTTCAGCTATTATTTTTGATAGAAGCTCGGCTGATAAAGACTGTATCAGATTTGTATATCATTTTGTATGTCAGGGCTGAGATATGTTGCATTTTGATCATTCATTAATAAATGTGACTCCAGCAGTGTATCAATTTTGACAAACACTTTAATAAGTTAAAAAGAATTACCTTCATTTGTACTTGGGAAACCTAAACTTAGATACTTGTGTTGACCACGGAATGCCAATCCCTCTTTCTCAAATAAAGAACCGCATATATAATCATCCTATTTTTCTATCTCTTTCTTTTCTGCTGTTAACGAGGCCAGTCAAGACAGTTCCGTCGTCAAACAAACAAAACTTGGCAAGGAAAACATGTCTTCTTGCTTTTTTGTGAGTTTCACCTTTTGTTAGTGAGTGTGGAAATACAACCGATGTCTTTGGAAATTCTGGCTAATAACTAGCCTTTCTACTGTTTCAAATGCTCCATATTTTTTGGTTGCACTAGATCTGTTCACCTGATACCACACTTTTTTAAACACTCACATTTGAAGATGAAGATGTTGATGATCCTGACAGCCGCACATTTACAGATATGTAACTTTGCCTGTATGTATATTAGTCTTCACTTGGGAAGCAGAGTTTCTACACTTTCTTCTGTTAGTTAATCCCAGTACATTTACCTGTAGCCTTTATTTTATCTGTGCCTCTACAATACATCACTTCATTAAAATGTCACTTGCTTTTCATGTTTCTGTTCCCTTATCTAACTTGTACTGATTCACATGATATTTTAAAGGTATGGGGAGGTGGTTAGCAATTGTTTAAAGGCAATCATTCTGTGATTCTGTGACTCAGGTTCAAATGGTGCTGGATAAGTGAAGATCTACTGTACTGAAAAACCAAACATTGCTTGACATTAGTTGGAGTTGTTTTCAGTATGTTACATCAATAAACCTCAGTTTTATATGATGCAACAAGACCGTTCTCTAATTTCTGTGACGTTTGAATAAGCTTTGATCTTTTCTTGAAAGTTTTTGAAGAAATCTAAGGGTTTATTCTTCTTCACTGGTATCCAAATGTTTTGTTTGTTTTTGTTGTTGTTTAGCCTTATGTTTTCAATGCTGACAATGTAGTCATGCAGTTCAAATGCATCGGCCAAGATGGGTTTTGCAGAGATGCAATGAAACCATACGATAAGTATTCCACCAAATAATGCAGACACTTTCATGGATAAAATATGGGAAGCAACTTTTCGAAAGTAAATTTACCCCCACCCTGTTTTGTCTAGTAATTTACACTTCTAACATAAAGCAACTGACAAAGGAGAAATTTCAAAATACTGTTTTTAACATTATTATTTTAAGTTCAAACAACAATAATAATAGCACATAACAATGTTATTTCACTTATTTAAGAACTAATGATGTATAAAATACAGATTGATGTTAAACCATTTTTTAAATTTAAAAAAAATATATAGTATTTTGTTAACAAAATACGCCTACTTCAAATTTTCTTCTTAACTTCAGATGTTTTAAAAATTATATCTAAAAAAATGTACAAATCCAGAATCAGCAAATTTACCCAAGGTTGGGAACCCCTGACATAGACAATACAGGAAAAAGTTAATATAGACAGTAGAAAAGCAGAAAGAGAAAAACAAATGTGAGAAAGATTAGAGAGACAGCGAGAGCGAGAGCGCGAGCGAGCAAGCGACAGACAGAGATAGAGAGCAGCGTTGCCGATTTAGCGTGTTTCATGCTAAATTCAGCAGGTTTCTTGTTTTGGCAGTGCAAAAAAGCGCTAAATTAGCACTTAAACATTTTGGCCATTTTTTGCTATCTTTGACTACTTTTAGTGTTTTTTTAAGCGCTTTTTGACAGTCAAACTAGTGCGAAAATATTTTTGAGTTGGCAACAGAGTGGGGGGAGAGAGAGAGAGAGAGAGGGGGGTAAGTCAAAATGAATGAGAGAAAGAAAGAAAAAGAAAGGAAGAAAGAAGAGACTGTATGAAAAAGAGAGATGAATAATGTAAGTGCAAAGGAAAGGAAGCAAGGTGGGAGGGGGTATGGGATGAAGATCATGTCAGCCACGTGTAGGGCAGATCAATACTTGCCAGCAGCGGCAGCAGAAGGGTGGGGGAACAAACATGCAACAGAAAGAGGGAACTAAACAGGAGGAAATCTCTGTCGGCAGCTTCAGCAAGCAATATGATATTTTATGTACACATACGCATATCAATTGCTAGTTGGCTGCCGATGAAGAAAAGGTAGGAAGAAACACTTGTAAATTCTCTAAATATATCCATCAAATACATTGAAAAATAAAACAATAGCATTAAATTTTATGGATTACTGGTTGAGACAAAGGGTGAAGACAGAAGCTCTTTTCAAGTTCATAGGCAAAGATATCAATTTAGTCAACCAGATTCTTAACTAAATCTTTCACCAACAGAATTGATTTAACCAACTTAAAATCCTTTGCAGCTTTCAGCATCGTTGACTATTTCCTTTCTCTTGCTCTCTTCATTGTCTTATGGCGGTAGAACTTCCATAAATTATGCCAAGAAAACAAAATATTTAGCAATCTCTTTTACAAAAGGAACTGATCTATATTACATTATCATGCTACCTTCTTCCAGATTCAATTGACCATATAACAGGAAGAGAATAATAGTAAGTTGGTTTATACTTACACTGTAAGAATATTATAGATTGTACAAAATTGGCCACCAAGAGAAAATCTTTTTTTAAAAATTACTGACTTCTTTAAAAGCAGTCAGTAATTTTTTAAAAGATTTGCAATAATACAATTTTTAAAAAAAGAAGTGCAATAATTTAAAAATAAGTGCAATAATACAATTTTGGAAGTTGAGATTTCTTTTATCTTTACATAGTTTACATTAACTAGGGCAGTGCCTGCTCCAAAAGTGCATGTTTGGAAGTGGCTAGACTTTATGGTGTGTGGAGCAGACTGCCATAGTTGTCATGTAAAATAATTTTCCGTACATCATACTATACTACGGTTTTAAAATATTTCGGTTACTTCTCTTCAGTGTTGCCAATTTAGATATTTTATATCTAAATTTAGATAATTCTAAAGAGTGGAAGTCAAGGGAAATAATTTATAGATATATTTCTTCATAATTTCTATAATCTTTAATTTTTTTTTATTCGTTTTTATTAGATTTCTCAAGAACTGCTATTCTAAACAACTCGACACTGCACTGCCTTGTGTGCTGACTAACATATCTTGCGAATGTCAACTTCGTACAATGGCCAGTTGTTGAGTAATCGCGGTACACACACACACTTTTCTTCAATTGTAGTGAGATAAGTACAGTAGGCCATCAATAATCCGGTTCCTTCACTAATTCGGCACTGTTTTCAAACTTCCTGGGCCACAAATAATTAAAAATTTCCCGAGGTACTGCATCAACCAGCTGTACATTGTTTTGATTGTACTAGATCTGCTCACATATAACTGCGCTCCTCTTGTTAACACAGGGAAGAGATTCCTGCTTGTTTTTTTTACTGCATTTTGTTAAGACAAAGTCAGAGTTGACTTTACTTTCCTATGTAACATAACAATCCTCACCAAAAATAGGGGAGTAAACCGATATGTAAAATCCTCATTCCCCTACAGTGATTTGAACTCATGACCTAGTGATCGTTAGCCTGGTGTGTTACCACCTGTGCTAAACTTACAAGTCTTACACACCTCCAAAATTTATAATAGAATTACGCAAGGAAGTAGAAGTAGGAGCAGAGTTTGACCCTGGAGCAGCCAGTCTTGTATTCATATCATTTGCTCTTATTTAACTCCAGCTATGGCCCTAATCCAGTGGTTTCGAAACTTTGAACACTCAAGGACCTCTTCTATAAAGGAAATATTCTGGTGGACCCCTATTTTCAGCATTTAGTTTTTAGACAAATTGAAGAACTACAATAAAAAATAAATTTTTGACCTTTGAAAATCATATTTATTTAAAATGGATTACATTTATTCAAATTCTGATATATGGTCTGTGTACAATAATTGTTTTTTGATAGCTGTGCAATGGAGGATGATATTTCTGTCACCAGATTCTCAATATCAGGTTCAGAGAGAACACTGCTGCGGACCCCCCAGCATTATTTACTCGGATCCCAGTTTATGAAAGTGAAAAGTGAATATAATTACCCTTCTGGGGGTAAGCAGAATGAAAAATATATCAGTTTGGAGTGTAATACTAATTCTTTTACCAGTAAATCGGTGGCTAGGCCTACAACTTAAACAAAAAATAAAGATTTAAATGTTAAAGCAGACATGTCAGCCACTGTCAATATATATAATTAGCCCATAGTAGAGAACCTACACTTAAAAAGCATGGAACCACTATGGCCTGAATTTTCTATACATTCATAATATATCTGATTTGATTAAAATGTAGGTTCTTTACAAATTAATCAGAAAGGTTTTCAAATTTTGTTAGTATATAGATTTTACACTTTAAAATGTACTGAAGAGTTTATTAATTGAATAACATAACCAAAAGTGACATGCTCCAGGCATGTCATTAGAGAGGTTAGAATTTTATTGAATGATGCTCCATGAAAATACATTGTAACAACTCATTGATTTGATTTTGAATGCTTTATGTTAGCCACATGACATTCTTAAGTTGGATGATTCTAGAAGTTTATCCTTTGCCTACAAGCTCCCAGTCATAAATTCCTATGTAATAAATCACTATGACAGAGGTTCCCCTACCCCAGGGAATTTTAGGGTTTTGGGGGTGGGGGTGTTGAGCCATAGATTCACATATTCAAACTGTTAGAAAATTGATCTTTCTAGAAACTACAATTCTACAATTCACCTTTTGAGGTGATAATCTTGAAAAGGGAGAATGACATTCTGAAATATGGTGAAAAGGGTGCATGGACAAAATAAAGTTTGATACCACTGCTCTATCACTTTGAGAACCACTACACAAACACACCATTAAACTGATTTGTGAAGAAAAAACACTGATTTAAATAAATATAATACAAGACATGCATACAAAAAGTAACTTAGCTTGTTTTGTTTCAAGGCCACCCAAATTTCTTTTATTTCAACTTTGTACAATGGGCTGGTTATACTAGTAGATGCTTAACAGTATGAAACAAATAGTAGCCAACTACAGTAATGCCTATTAATATTCCATCTGAAGGAATTTTAGTTCTAAAGACAATTTGGATGTCAAAAATATAACAGCTAAAACAAAACTCATAAGGGATAGTGAAGGATTATAAATGAATTTTACTATTGGAACTAAAAATATAAGCAAACCTTTTCAGATCTAATATAGTTGATTTGGATATAAATAAATTAAACATTCAATAATATATTGAAAATCATTAACCACTAACAAAATTGACAGTATTCTAAGAAAAGATCATCATCTAAACAAGGTAGAGGCTCAAAATGCACAGATTTTGAACGTTAGGGGCAAGGCGATGGGCTGAAACTCTGCCCTTAGCTAAGCAGCCATATCTTCATCTATCACCATTTCAGCCCCCAAAGTTCAAAATTTGCGCATTTTCATAAAAAAATTACTCTGGTTTGCTAAACCGAATCTTAACCCAGATTTCTACAAACTTGTAATTCTGTAACGTAACGAACAAAGATAATCCATTTCTGTCATTGCTTTATTTGCTCTGCTAAATCCGACACTCTTACATGCTTGGTGTCAATGAGACCAATATAATGCAGTGAAAGATTTGCTACAAAGTTCCACAGTATTTTAACCCTATAAAATAAGAATATATACCCCTATTGTAAGATAACCGTATGATACTTTATGGTCATACAATTTTAAAAAGGAACTTTTTTACACTGTTAAAAGAGGCATACTAAGAAATGTGCCACAAAAGATCGGGCCCACTCAAAGCTCAGATTCAGAAAATTACGTGACATGAATAATTATAATCAATTTTATTTAGTTAATCAAATTCTCAAATGTTATTTCACTGCTGCTGACCAAGAACAGACAGTGTCCCATGTTAAAAACTAAGCAGTATATTTATATTAATTCTGAGGTACTTAGATTTTAAAATCAAGGTAGCAAAACAATCTTCAAAACATAATAATTGGATATCTAATCCAAATACAATTCCTTGCCTTTACCTCAGAGATAAAAGGGGGGGAAAAAATCTTTCGTTTTTTGTTGATAGTTACAACAGACAAAGTACATCTGCAAGATATGGTGCATTTCAATAGACATAATAGCCATCTAAATTATTTTAGAATACTTGCTATCCAGCAATGGTAAAAGTATGACAATACAGTCTTATAGCAACAGACTGTTAGAAACCATCAACCAAAACTGTCAACATTAGGCCACAATAGGTTTCTTCAGTTTTTAAGTGATTCTGCCTGGCTATGAATGTGTCATGCATACAGGCTGCACCAATGGAGCTAGAGGGCTGAAAATTTGTTATGTCTAGAAAAAAATGCTTTTTTAAAAACATTTGAGAGAGAGAGAGAGATCAATGTACAATGTAATTTTATACTAAATTGGTCTCCTAGTTTGTGTCTGGCAGTGTTTGTGCTTTTTAAAAAAAAAGATGACATTTTAGTGATCCAACAAATGCGGAGAGAAGTCACTTATCCATTTATCATCCATTTTTAAAATTGATCACCCCCAACATAGCATGCTGCCAAAGGACATTAGTCACATGATGGTTTCTATTGAGTGACTAACCAGACCTATTTTCTTATACTTTCACTCAAATCTTGTATAGAATATCTATTTTACCAGCCTAAAAACATGAAAACTAGTTGTCTTTTCTCTCACTTGATTTCCTTAGTCTTTAGAATACGGCTGCTGCTAAGCATTCTTTTGTTTAGCCACAGTAATGAAAATATAAAGCATTTCTGACAGCTGTTTGCACTGAGCATATGATTCAATTTGCATTCTGTAGAATCAGAGATTAAATAGAACAAGAATTCAATTGTAAAAGCTGTTAGAAATGGTCATTTTTATCAGAGTTGGTTTTAGATGCTACTGGAAAAAAAGCACCCAACAGTGAGACATCACACTGCAAGTTCCACCGCCCATCTTATAAATCAAGTAAAAAGAACTATTTTTGAAATCAGTTCAGTATTCTGAGTGTTTTTTTAATAAATTTTAATCAGACACAATTCAATGGTTATAAAAGTGAGCATAAAAGAATTCATTAGACACTTCAACTCTTTTGAAATGGTGAACAGATATTTTTTTTTCTCAAAATATTAAATATATTAATTCAATATAAGTCATAATTTTTCTGTTATGGAATAATCCAATAAAATCAAAAGCACATTTTTTTTTTTTACATTTCTCATACTTTGAGCTTCAATTCATCTTTATATCAATATTTATAGAAAAGTAATATTCTAATATGAAGAAGCTTGGCATCGAAAGGGCATAAGAGGTTATGAAGAGATAAAGATTAGGTATAAATAGAATATATGATGATGAGATGAAGATTTAGTCTAAACTAGAGTTTCTCATCAGGTGGGCCACAGAAACACCCAATTCTTTTGTTTTCTTCTCAATGTTGATGCAGCTGAAGACAAAGGCTCAGGCCTTGAATTAGAGGCAGATCTTAGATGTGTACATTCCCAAACAGAAAAGATCATCATCTAAACAAGGTAGAGGCTCAAAATGCAAAAGTGAAGATTGGGAGGTTTGGTCAGAAAATTAGTCTGAATTGTGTTATCTAGCAGAAAAATCCTGCCAGTAAGGCGGGTTTTTTCTGCTAGTTAACACAATTCACTTACATGAACCCTAGACAAAGTACACCATTTATGCTCATAAACACATTTTCAAAGCAATAAACAACATAGAAGAGAGAAAAGAATGAGAAATACTTACATTTTTATGATTTACTAATTTCATCAGGACAAATTCCCGGTATGCTCGTTTTGCATGTGTGACGTTTTGGAAGGGCCTACTGAGTTTTTTGATGGCCACACTTGATTGTTTGACATTGTCAATGGCAGCACTGGAAAAGAAAGACAAATTAATTAAGAAAATTTAAAAGACTCAATGGTAGCATTGAAAAAGAAACAAATAATCTAACAAAAGTTGAAAAAAACATAAAACAGACTATCCTTGCTTCTCTTGAATTTCACAAACGACTAAGTAAGTAAAATATTAGGCATCAAAGAAGAAATTGTGAAGACAAGAAACCATTTGATCATAATATAGTATTTACAAATACAGGAATACCTTGAATTGGGCAGGTTTTGATGTAGTACGGTTAAGGTATTGCTTTACAAATTAATGTAACTAAGTATAAGCTGGAAAGACAAAGCACATTAAATTATGATAGACCTTCAACAGTGCGGTTTTGTACAGAAAATTTTAACATGTTTTGTACAGAAAACGAATTAACCGCACTAATCAAGGTATACCTGTACTGTAAATTTCTCTTCAGGAAAACCAGAATTCAAACCGGATATTTAATTACAGAAATTTCAAGAGAAGCAAAATGCAATAGCATGAATATATTTCCTTTTTTAACTTTGTGAATTAGTGTTTGATTGTCATAACTTTCCTATTAAGGTTAATAAAAACAGCTATGGAGTGTGGTCCAAGGATGTCTTTTTAATGCCATAGCATCTGCAGTTAGTCATCTGAATACTTGTAAGTGCAATATTTAAATAGTGTCATGATTTAGTATAAAAGTAAACATTAAAAGGCACCAGTTTTCATGTATATTTCATATGACAGAAACTTCAACTGAATGTAAATGTAAAACAAGCCGTAATAGGCAAATTCAAAAGAAATCAACCAAATAAGAGGCAAGCTTAAACAGAGAATTGGAGTCTTGGATCTATTTGTGGTGAATTGGAAATGTAATTCTAATCAAGTTGTACATACAGAATCAAATCTATTTCAGTCTTTTACTATTTCAAATCTACATGAACTAACTTTATGAGTGGGAATCAATATAAGATTCTAAAGTTAGAAATATGTAAAAGAACACTTTGTAATTGATTTGCTGGTAAAAGTGATAAATTGAATTAGTTGTATTTTTTTATTTTTATTTTACTAACGTATGGTCAATGTATTCGCGAGCATTAAAAAAAAAACATACACAACTTTTTTTGCAGAAAAGATGAAGGGTTTAATTGAATTTTAGATGAAAGAGCAAAGTCTCCTCTACATTAACATACTGAAAATAGTCCATTTTGATACACAACGTTACAGTTGCAGCGAACAGAAACCGAAAGATTCTTGGTAATATTTTGTAAAATGACATGGTGTATTTCCATCACTGCTTGAACCCGTGCATACAACTCATCTCTGTTTTTTGGTTTAAATCGATCCTTGAAGATCGGTCTTTTAATTATGGCATGAGCTGTTTTAATTGGCTGGCATTGAGCGCAATTCGTGGTGTTTTCTTTCTTTGATACAGGAAGAATTTGTTTGGAATCAAGATATTGCAACACAGACTTGGCGTAATGAGATGATGCTTTGTCAGGCCAGAATATTGCAGCATCTTTAAAACCATTTGTTTCCATCCATGGGACCATTCTATGTTGAAGACACTCCAATTTATATCATTTCTGATTGATTGCAAGACGTTGTCACCACAAAAAGTATGGTGAGACAGCATTGTCGGTAATGGCATATCGTATGTCAACTTTGGCAGGAAATTTTGAGACCATTGAAAACTTTTTAGTTTTATTGAAGGAATCAGTATAAAATCCTACATTGGAAAATGTAGCTGAATCAATCAATCATTAATTGTAACGTAAATCTCATCGTCCATTACAATTAAATGACTGTTGGACCTAAAAAATACAGTTGATAAAGCTGCCCAAGTGCCTAATTTAGCATCGCTATATATTGGAACCTTCTTTTTTTTCTATATTCTATTCCGTAATCATCCTTTATGAGAGTATTATGACTTACCCCATACTGAATCTTAGGAGCAGATACATTTGATTGATGGTGAAGTTTTTATCTGATCTTCAGACATCAATTTACAGACCCCAGAGTTATACTTTCTGTGATCTTCTAAATTTTCACCATTCTCAAACCTTTTGGTAGTTTTATAAAATGAAATGCTTTTAAAACCCATATTTTAAAAAACTTTTGAAGCTCTACAATAGTGAGGTTAGGATTATTTATCGTAATTTGTTTGGCAGAATTTAAGCAAGACATTTTTAAAGTCAAATAAGATAAAACTTATGTTAATTGGTAACGTGAATTTAAGCTCATTTGAAAGAATACATATCATTCACCCAGGAAATATATTTTATGTTCACGCTATGTTCTATGCTTTGATTTGATTGGTGCATAAATGTGTGTTCGCGAATACATTGACCATACATGATCTGGAGATATTCTAATTGTAACTGACATTTCAGAATATTTTAGTTTATTTGAACATAGTTTATAAAACATTAATTTTTTAAAACCCTTAAACTCATTTGTTGATAAGTGTTCTAAACAAGTAGGGCTCTCATCAGATGTGGGCAAGGTAACTCATTTCTGAACTCTACAAGGTAGTAGTAGTAGTAGCAGCAGCAATGAAACTCATTTACAACAAATGGAATGGAATAATGAGTTATTACAAGTGGCCTGCATTAGTTTGTTTTTCTTTGAGACGCAGTTATTTCATAAAAGTGATTAATGTTCAAGAGTTTATAGGGT
>VCCN01004895.1:1132256-1149523 GCA_006491835.1 Architeuthis dux
AATCTATTAGACCTTCAAACCTTCCAAAGATTTGTCAGTTGTCAAAAGGTTTGAGAGGGGGAGGTTCTATTTACAATGTAACTATAATGCTACTGGACCCTTACTTTCCGTTCGTCATAGGAAATCGGTGGATGTGAATTTCTCTTTCTCTCGGTGCTTAACAGTTTGGCAGTATCTTTTTTCAAAGGAATCTGACCATAACCTGACAATTAAACATGTTTTTCTTGGAGCAAAACCCCTAACCCTAACACAACAATAAAACATGGACACTATTTAATTCCGATGGTCTGTTTTGACTATCGCCAAAAGTGAGCACATGAATTCTCAGTTTTGAGAAAAATAAATTTTTTAAGGTTTTAGGAGGGGCTAAGCGGAGTGTGTGTGCAAACACAAATATATCATCTACCAAGAAGCCACTTTTGTATGAGCAGCAGCCATTTGTAATTCTCTAAAAGAGAATGCCATTTTCTTAACAGAAGAACTCCACTCTTGACAATACAACATCTACCTAAGAAAAACAAAACTTAAAGATTTGGCAATGAGGACACATCAATTAATCCACTATAAATTGGCAGTTCGTCGAGTTGATTTTCTTAAATAAAGTTAAAATTAATTTCTTTGTTAATTATTGATTATGGACATGTTGTTTGAATTCTCAAATGTGTGTGCATGTGTACATGCATAATTTAATGGATAATATCGTAACTGCTTGAATGCCGCATGTTGAGCAGAATTTTGACTGTCTACAGTGTTTCCAAAACTTTTTGGGACTACCACCTCCTTTTAGAGCATATATTTCATCAGCACCCATCCCCCTGTAAAAGTCGGTAAAAAATGATACATTGAAAATAAAATTTGTATTTTTGGCCCCCCACTCCTCACCATCTCTGCCCCCCAGTCTTCAAGTGCACTCAAAGGGTGGTAGTGCCCACTCTGGGAATCACTGGGTGAAAATGAAATTTAAGCCTACAAAAAGTTGGTGTCTGTAGGAGCATATTGTGACACTTTACAGCCGCATCAAGTACATTTTGGCAAAGATGGTCTTGTTCTGGAAAAGATGGTCTTGTTCTGACCAAACAGTTCTCAGAAAATAATCCTAGCATCACCAAAGCATAACTTTTTCAGATGCAACTATGGCCTTGGCATGGCTACAGCCGCAGCACCCTTGTCTGACCAGTTTTGTTTGCACATTGTGCTATTATAGAGGCACCACCACTTTACATTATCTGTAGTGATGATGTCCAGCCAGCCATACATATGCTTCAGATGTCTGTGTGTTTTAAATGGTTATTTCAATTATTGTCTGTCCAGTAAATGTGGCACCAAATATTCAAGTTTACAGACTTTGCTAAATGCAGCCAAATGATTCATGATGGTGAGGTGAGTGTAGTTAGACTACTGCACTATTTCTTGGCAGGTCCACTCTAGATTGGCCTCTACGACCGGGTGTTATTCATCCTGATCCAGCTTCACTGGTCATTCACTTCAAAGCTTCTCCATTGCCTTGACTTTGCCAAGTTGGAACTTAGTAAATCACTCATAAGCTATCATATGACCAATAACTCTTCTTTCTAAATATTTGGTTGATTTGCCACATTGATTTAGCTGAACTGAAGAGAACCACTTAGAAATCTTACTGCAGTCATATTCTCAATTGTTGCTGAGGAATTGATTCTTCTTCTGATATTATGAATGTTTTGATGCAAGTGAAACTGATGATTGGATAGACCGAGAACTACTCTTTCTAAATTATACACACACACACACACAGTTGAAATTCTACACCGGACACTACAAGAATTTTCTTTAGTGTTTCGGATGTTTCTTACCATCTTAACAGTATTGGTGGAATCTGTGGTTTTTAGTCATTCCAGTGGCATTGTGGTCAGTGATGACAGTCAGACTTATTCTCAATGGAGTAGCGTATATATTTCAGTATACATTCCTTTCTGTGCGTCTTTCAATATTGTATAAAAGTGTTTTTCTTTTCAAACAGTATCTAAAATAAGTTGCTCCATTTGATAAGCAGAATGAATGAGGTTTTACAACAGTAGAATTTATTTGAAAATCAGTATTTTTTTCCCCGAATTCTAATGACTTTTTTTTTAATTGTTTTTTTAAAATACATTTTGCATAACAAAAACGTTAATGGTGAAAATAACAAAAAAAAAAAGAAAAGTGATTTGTATACATTGTATATTGTGGTAGTAATTGTCATATTGTTATAATAAAGAAAAATTATAAGAATTATTAGAGAGAGAGAGAGATGGTTATATAGATATCCTCTTCATATTCTGGCCAACATTAAGAGCTCATGTGATATCCTTCAGACTATCAATATCACAATGGAAAATGAATAACCAATTTGTTTTCCTAGATATCCTTGTGACTTGCACACAGAATATGCAATTAAGATATCTGTATACAGAAAACCAATGCACAGGGATTTTTAAAAATAGAAAAGAAGATCATCTTAAAGAACCAATTTTGATTCTAAAAAAACTGAGTCAAGTCAGGAACCAAGATCTGATATATTTATAAGAAATCAAATCACCCACAGCAATGTAGAAGAAAATGATTTTTTTGCAATATCTTTGATGATGAATGTTTTTCATGAATATAATTCATAGAATAAAAACTTTCAAAGTACATTAAATCTAGAAAGCACTCAGAGAGCTTCATTCCAGGGGGAACTAATTGTACATGGATCTGTCCAAAAATTTAATCACTTCATCCGTAGCCTATTTTCCACCCTTCCACAAAATTTCATTGAAAAAAAAGAAAATCACTGAGAACCTTTTGGAGATACCATGTGGACAGCTCTCTCCAAAAGTTATCATGCCTCTCCACACAATATCTCCAACTTTTGGAGATAGCTGTTCACACAGTATCAAAAGTTATGTGAATTTCAATGAAATTTTCTGAAAAGGTGGACAATAGGCTATGAAAGAAATGACTCAATTTTGGAGCGGATCCATGTACCTCCCCTATGTCGTATTTATATGTCCACACCACATTATTATTAAAAGTTCATGTCTGTCTGCACGATATCTCCAAAAGTTCAATAAATATCAATTAAATTTTGTGAATATCTAATCAACACCCTTGGTGAAGATTTTAGTGGCAGTGTCATAAACTCAACAGACTTGGTGGGTGGTGGTGATTCATAATCTCCCTTGGAATGCTAGTTTTCATTGTTTTTGTATTTGTTTGGCCCATATTCTCCGATTGATTATCAGGTAACAATTTAATTGATTTGAGAAACTGTACTCCACTCGCACCAGCCAGTTTCTCTATTGATTCCTCTATCCTTTTAGACACAGGATTAATTTATTATTAAATCAATCGCTACAGTGTTAAATACAGACAGGGGGGGGGGGGTCAGTTGCATAGAATTTAAAATTAGTTTCATTATGTTTTAATAATTAAACTTTTTTCAATATATTAAACAGGAAATGAGGCAATGATAAAAATGATAATTCCTTTTCCCTAAAAGCATTTTCATAATAGAGAGAGACAAAAACTTTCCAGCGACCAGACAGCTGATTTGATCTGGACGTCAAATAGGAATATTACTTAGCTCACAAGATTTTCATTATGTGAAAATTCAAACCTTGTAGAGTTTGATTTTTTTTTGGTTGCATGATAATGTCATAGTGAATAATTTTTTGTACTAAATTGTATAAATTATGCAAATTAGACAGTTTAAGAGCTGCCTCGACTTTAACCCATTTAATTTTAAAGAAAAAACAAAAAACTTTTATGAACTATTTGTTCCGTTTTGCCTATTCTTGTTAGATTTGATTACCTATGGTTTCCATGCTAACAAAACTGAAAAGGTGTTATGCAATTTTATTATCATGACCTGGATTAATTATCTGTATCATTTGCAAAGAGTTATCAAGTCACTGAACTGGTCTCTTGAATGCAATATAGATTGTGTTGGTGCTATAACATGTAATGTTGTACTATAATGATGAGGATCAGAAATTATCAGTTGAAATGTTAACAGCATAAATACAAAAATAACATGGATGAAGATATGAGTCTGAAAATGCACCAATTCTTCATCTTATCTATATAATAATCCTAGTTTTTCTGTGGATATGTATATATGTAACCGTAACCCAGCAAAAACAGCACATGGTACAGAGAATATTTTTAGCCCTGCATCTTATGAGTGCTATAACTTAGAGAATAAAACACCCATTACATTATGTTTTAGTAGGTGGGGTTAATTTACTATACAATTACAATGCGGAACTGGACAGTGATTTTATGCCATATTTTATTACGTCAATTTTGGAATTTTTGTGGCATCAACAGAGAATTTTTTTGTTTTGACAAAACTTTCTTTAGGAAGTTATTTTTTATTTTTTTACCTGACCTCATATTCATATTATTATATTGGTACTTCACAATATATATCATATGAAACTACGACTCAAATTTGTTGCTGTTATATCCCTCCACCGACTTCATTGAAAAATCATTTTCCCAAAACACAAAAAAAAAATTGGGGGAGGGTTTTTTTTCTATTTATGATGTAACTATATTGCTGAAGTGGACCCTCACTATCTGTCCATCATACATAACCATGACTTTGAAGTATTTGGGATACTTCCCTCTACCTAATTGAGATATCATTTTCCCCCAAAACGAAAAAAGGTTTTTTTAGAGGGGGGGAGGGGCTATTTACAATGTATCCATACTGCTGAACTGGACCCTCTATTTCTGTCCATCATACAAAACTAGTTTTGAAGTATTTTGATTACTTCTCTTTTCTTCCTTGAGAAAGCATTTTCCCGTAAAAAAGAAAGAAAACAAATAGGGAGGGGGGGAGTATTTACAATTTAACTATTCCACTGAATTGGATCCTCACTATCCGTCCATCGTATGAAACTACACATTATATTGGTACACTCGTCCCAATATAAAGAAGCTCTGAATTTTCAAATAACAAGCGGGTACAAACTAGTGACCAATTTAGCATAAACTTACATTGCATATTGAACTCTAACATTTTCCCTACTCATTCAGGGGAGTGCGTGGGCAAAATTTCAAGTTTCTACTATGAATGTTTAGGGCTGTACAAAGTCTGGATACATACATACATATAAATGTGAGATCACGTGAATAACCTAAACCCAGCAATCAGTGTTGTGGGTAGTGATGATTAATAGGTACAAATATAAGAATTGGCAAAAAAAAACAAAACATTAATTTGAGCATTTCTTAAAGAGAGATTAGAGAAGCAATTAAAAAAAAAGAAGTAATGAACTCGATTAATTATACAAAGAGTTATAATAAATGCAAGATCAATGTTTAACTATTGATTTATAAATTCCCACTTTAAATAACTTAAAAATTCACAAATAAATGATGAAAAGTCAATAATTGTCTCCAGAATAAAAATTTATGTAAAGTTTCCACCAATTCTTTCAACCAAATTTTTCAAAATGTTTGCCTGTGCTTTTTCTCAAACATTGACCGCAAAACGATGCCAATTATCTCAAAATGGCAAATATCAGCCCAATTAATCAGTCGACCTCTACTCAAAGATAAGGAAAAGAGATACCATTGTTTGCATGTTCCAATTGTTAGTAATTAATATGTTTAAAGTCTACTTTTCCAACAGTTAGTGCTTACAGAAAGGTATGCACTGGTTAACCCTTTCATGTCCAAATCTTTTTGAATAAACCATTTAAAAAAAAACAAGAAAGAAAAAAAAAGGAAAAAAAAAACCGAATATGTGAAATTTTGTTTTGATAGAGTCAAGTTTGGGGTAAAACTTGGGGCTGGGCGCTACAGCCCTTACAGGATATCATGGCTGTGTTGAAGAAAACTGCATGGGAAAGTTAAAGCACTGTGGGACTATATGGCCCTTCCAGCATGAAACAGTTAAGTAACGCAAAGAAGTTTTTCTTTTTTAAACGTGCATAAAATCTTTTAATTGTCAAACTCCAGTACAAAGTCTACTTTTCTACTATAACAAGAACAATCCTCACCAAAATTAGGGAAGTAAAAATACTGTGAGTTGAAACCATAAACTTATTAGTAGGCTGGTCTCTTACCAACTGAGCTAAATTGACAAGTCTTAAATATCTACAAAATTTATCTTACAGATACACAAGGGATTATTTCATCCTAATAAATAATATATTTTAATAATTTTTTATTTATTATATATAGAATCCAAAGGTTGCAATATTCATCTTTAGTCGGAATAAAAGTAGGAGTGGAGTTTGACCCTGCAGCAGCAAGGCTTGTCTTTTTAATAAGGTTAAATCTTAATAAAGTAGTGCATGAAACAACTATCAGTAGTGTGTGTGTGTGTGTGTTGCACTGACAATGAAAATGTTTCAGAAATATCTTTGCGGTCATTTGTCCCTAATCCATTAGTATTTGTTTTCATTCATTCTGAGTAGTCTTACATTATTGAAAACTAGCAGGGATACCCGTAAAAAATGATGGTTTTTTTTACGTCTGAATCGGCAAGAAGGAGCCAAAAGCGATTTTATTAGGTCATTTTTAAAAAAATTAATTCAAGTATCCTAATTTTAAGTTTTTTGTCTCAACCCCAAAAAGTCATCACTGACATGTGTGGTATGCAAAAAAAGTCTTAGAAAGAAACTTATTTTATTAAAAATATAACTTATTTCCTTAAATAAAATAAAGTTGATGGCCAAATTTGACCTTTTTAAAAAAGCATTTGGACATGCACCTTTTGGTTTGGCCATACTTAAAGTTTGAGCCATTTTGGCTTTCTTTTTTTTTGTGCTGCGAGTTTTTGGCCAGAAACGTCTCCAAGAATCTAGAAACTGCCTTTCCCTTTCCAATTGCTTTCTTACTGTGTTGGCTACACCAAAAAAAAAGTGAATGAATCAAACATCTCTTGCACCAGGCATCGGGTGAAAGAAAGGGAAGGGAAGGAAAGCCTGGAAGTCTGGTGTTATGACAACAGATGATTCACATTTTAAACCCCCTTTGACTTTTTTTTCATTGCTGTACAATGCATCTCATGTGGACCAGTACATTTTGAGTTTGGGATATGTCAGGTAGTGGACAAAACAGACAACCAACCAAACAAACACTCATTTACATAGATGTACCCAATACATTATTTTCTTTCATAAAGAAGTCAATTACAATGATCTATCCTTTTTATAGGCATTGGTTTCAACAGATATTGAACAATTTTATTTAATCTGTTTGTAACTGTAGCAGGAAAGAAAACAAGAAAACAATTCTTGTTGTTATGAATGTTTGATATACAATAAAACTTTATCTTGGCTATGATATCTTTGCTTTTCAGTTGTAGAACAAATAGGCCAATTCAAGAAATATTTCAAATTAATATCTTCCAAACTAATTTCAATAGTAAAAATAAAACATGACAATTAGCAGATACCGATAATGTTTTTTCCATGTAAAATAATAGAAGTAATGAGATTGCTCTGCAACCATTGTTAACTGTCGGTAGAAGCCGTGACTTAGGGCATGTGGTAGAAGCCGTGACTGAGGACATGTGCAAGGACACTTGCACCCCTATCACTAATATTAGCAGTGCCATCTAACAGAATAAAATGTTGAGGTTTCACTTTTGTAACACTTGGTACAAATCCTGTCCAGTAATGCTGCGTTTTAAGTTGTTCCTCTACGTATATTGCATCCCCCATCGCAATGGCAATTTTAGAAAAATGAACTTTTTGCTAAAACAAAAAATAAATAAAAATAAGACTAACTTTAGTCTTAAATAATAATAATCTTTTTTTTAATTCCTTAGTCTTTCTTTGAAATAATAGCACTTGGTTCTTAATACAAAAGGGATGTTTAACTTAGAAGTGAATTGTTGGACGATTTCTGTCTACATCCATATTAAAACTATCCTTTGTTCAAAAAGAATATAATCAATAACATAGATTATGCAAACAATTTAGTGGAGGCTTGTATATTAAAAACTGTTAAGTCATTTCTATAATTAGCAGCCTTGTTAACTGACGATCCATTGCAAGTCAAGTAGACAAGAGTTGGCTTCCTAAAGTAGACAATGTTGCCAGGCTAAAAACATTAAAATGGTTTTGTAATATAATAATAAATCAGACAGCACAATATAGAGGTAAACAGATCACAAGATCAATTTGCTTATAGAAAGAGAAAGAGGGAAAGAAGAGGTAGTAGAACAGAAGAAATTGTGAAGAAATGTGTTTGACTATTAAGAGGAAGAAAGAGAAATGAGAAAATAGTATGAGGGCGAAATAACAGCCAAAAAGGAATATATTGGAGGAGGAGGAGGAGGAGCATGAAGAAGAGAGTGCCATAGATTGGAGGCGGAGGAGGAGGAGCATGAAGAAGAGAGTGCCATAGATTGGAGGAGGAGGAGGAGGAGCATGAAGAAGAGAGTGCCATAGAAATAGATGGAAGAAAAGAATTGTAGGAAAAAGTATAATCAGAATTGAAGCATTGAAAGATGGACGAGTAGGAAAAGACATAAATGAGAATAGGAAAAGGTGAGAATAGAACCTGTTATGTGGAGATGAGAATAGGAAAAGGTGAGAATAGAACCTGTTATGTGGAGATGAGCAGGTAAAGGACAATAAGATAACAAAATAAATCAGTAATAAAATATATGGATAAGCAGAATGCAACATTTTTAGCACACCTGAGTGAACTTGACTAGCAAACACAAAGACCTAAGATGGAGCAGAAAATGATTGGCTAGGAAAAGAGAAACATTGTTATAAGATGATCCCAAAATACTCAGTGTTGAGATAAATCAACACAATGCATAAAGAACGAAAACGTATAAAAAGAAGAATTATGAAAACAAATAAGAATCACTACTGATGAAATCATTCTGATATATACAGGACGTCACAAGTGGAAAATTCCACACCTGACCTTACTATAGTATGATTCAAACATGAGAGACATGGCCATTTTCCAAGGCATTTAACTCATACTAACTACAGTAAAAGCTTAGTTATCTTTGTTCAACTCTTTAGAAATATAAAACTATATTTACATCACAAACGGCGAAAGACGAAATCCAATCCAATCAAAACAAATTACTGTCACGGCCAGACCGACATGCATTAATCACTGTATTCTTTACTTATTCTCTCATTTGTACTATTGTTGAAAATTTCAAAAAAGGCAGCTGATACCCCCCTTTTTTTTCAGCACAGAATTAATTATGTTAGCATCAAGAAAGAAAAAATTTATAACAAATAGAGAAAAAAAATGATTAAATAAGTGCATTAAATAAAAAACAAACCCATCTTCCTACATGATATCACATACTTGACCCTGTCGCACACCATGAATAGACCCACTAGTGTGAAAAGGGAGCGAGTTGAGAGTGCTATTCATGACCATATTTGATGGTATATTTTAACAGGGAATATTAAGAAAAAATGCAATTTCCTAAATTCCACCCATTTATCATACAGTTTTTTTAAAACTCCTCAAGTTCTGGTCAATGTGAGGCTGGACAACGAATGTTTTCCTTTTGAGACATTTTTGTGGGAAAAAGGGGGGGGGGTCTTATATGCCAGATATAGCAACTCAGATAGAGAGCAGAGTTTAACCAGTATAGACCACGCCACAGGTGGAGAGACAGTGTCACTGCTTGTCTGGAAGAAGATCTGCTAGTAGTCGGTTAAGTTTTCTTTCTTTCCACTAGATCCTCCTGCCACCCATGCCAGCCTACAAGCTTGCACTGAAGAAGGATCAGGGTTCAAATACAGTCATGGGATAGATGTGTTGAGCTAGCTCCACATCACCCAAGACACTGCTCTGTCAAACTTAGCTAAGGTTGCAAACAACAAGTGCATTGAATAGCACACTATTTGCTCTCATCAGGAGATTGGAGGAACCAAAATCTCTTGTGACAACCTAAAATTTCATAGCTTGGAATCCAGCCACAGTGGCAAGAGCAATGCAGGTACACTGTCAAGCAACAAGTAGCTGCTATGTTGTTCCACTCATTCTAGCCAGCACTCAGAATTCCAATTATCTTTTCAGGTGCCAGTTAAGATAGCAGCCAGTTACGCTGACATATGAAAAATGCTAAATAGGCCACCACCACCAGCGAGTCCTTGAGGCAGTACACTCCTAGGTAGAATGAGCTTTTGCACTTTTATCTTATCCACTTTACTTCCAGTCATTAATGCTCCATATCCCAGTGGAAGAATCTTCCAAACTCTTTGGTAAAATAGTCTGACTAACTTCTTAGTTTCCACAGAAATACCAAATACCTGCATGAAATCAGAATGAGATAAAATCCCTAGCATTCAAATCTCCACAAGTCATATGTGGCACTCCCAGCTAATACTCTCTAGTAGGCAAGCCTCGAGACCTCAAACTTGTACTAAACGCAACCATCCTACCACTGCTGGGGTGGAGATGGGGTGGTTAGGCAAAAGAGGGTAGAGATTAATAAACAAAACATAATGAGAACAAGACAGGAAGAAAGCAGTGTTTACATGAAGGAGCACAGAGGACCCACTCTGTTTTTAATGGACTAGCAACTCACGGTCAATCCCAGACATTCCTTCCTTCTCTTACCATCATCAGAAGCCCTCCCGATTCCTATCACTTGATGTCACTTCCGGCTTCACCCAGGCCCTTCCAGGTCACTCCCGGCATCTACCCCGTCCCTTTCCCTTGACTAAGAGCTGCCTCTCACCCCACTCGCAGTCCCAACAGGAACCGGCATAACACTATTTTTCAATCTTTCACTCACTGGCTCATCAGAAATTTGATTTTCAAGAAACTTAGCCTTCAAAGGTCATATTTCAATGCCAGGCTGCAGCACAGAAAAGCCCAAGTCAACTTACAGACACCATCCCACTGCAGTTGGTAGCCACACCCATTGCTGAATAAAACTGGTACTCCCCTTTTTTCAGAAACAAGATGCACAACATCTGATTGTGCATCCAATGGTAACACGACTAATCAATCCGGTCGTATAGCTGGTGCTGGATTCACAAAGAATTATCACTGCCACCATGTGAATCTGTCGCCAAATATCCAACCGGATTGATATTCCTAGACACACAACAAGACGTATGTGCAACCAACAAGCACCCAGGTTGCTGCATAGACCTATTTCACTTTGCCTCAACTGTGCACGTTAAGCAAAGAGGATGGAAGCAGAATGAGACAAATAAAATGAAAATTACTCATGTGCCAAATTTCAGAACTGAAAGCGTTTTGGGGTCATCCTACTACACTCTGCTCTGGTGCCTTGTTTTAGTTAGTTCATGGCTCTAATTGCTCTGTCACAATTTTCCAATTATCTCATCTCTGCTAAAACTTTCTTTTGTTACATTTGTTCTGCTTGGACTAAAACCTCCACCACTGAAGGTCACTTCAATCAGTCTGTGTTGCTCTAATTATTTCAGTAAATTTAAGGCTGTTTTCTACTTCCTCCACCATGTGAGCAACATTTCATTTGTTTGCAGGCCGTGTGGCAGATTGCAGTTCTTGAACCACTGGCTCTCCTGAATTATGCAACATCAAATGCAATCTAACTTTTATAACCTCACTTCACTCTTTGAAACTACCAGCACTCTTAGAACTGAATAATTTTCCTTGCAGGTTTTTGAAGAAAGAAATATGCCTTTCAGCATGTGTCTGCCTTCTTAAATGTTCTCTGCTGATGTCACAAAGCTTTTGATGGTATTCTTTCGTCAAAGTAAAGAGGCATAGCCTCTTGCAGGAAAATCCCTTCATTTCCCCTTAATATTCTGATGCTGAACTCTCAACAGAGTCTTTTCTGGCTGTCACCGATTCTGCTTTACCTCCATTCATAACCGATCTCATTCTGTACCAAACTTCACCAAGCAGAACAGGTAAATCACATGACACAACAGAGAAGGAGAATCTCCCCCAGTGACCCGTATATTCCTGTCAAAGCAAAACTTCATTTAACTTCTTCAAAGTGACATGTAGTATAATCATCTTGTACATGTTCTGCTGACATGTGAGACATCTCATTAGAGGGCTGCAGATTGACGGGAGCTGAAATTTTGTGGAGGGAATATAACATTTTGTCCATACTGGAGAAAAGACTCTCCATTGTGGCTGGATGGAAAGATGACAAAATTCATTATTTTCAATTGAAAATATGGGTTTGTTTTATTCCCTTTGATAGTGATCTGCAAACCAGCTCAGAATCGAAGCTAAGGGGCATTGAATTCCGTTTTGGTTAAAAATTCTAACTGGTCACTTTACTGAATGACTAACAGTGATGGTAGTAGTTCAAATCAGATTTCTTCCTCCTCTCTCCTCCCTTACCCTGACGGGTGGAGGAGCCAAGCCCTCTAGCTGGTTGGACCCTAACTGATTCTAAACTGCCGGTGATTTGAAAATCACGGCTACCTGTAAACCACTCTGGTTGGTCGCATTTTCTTTGTTCTGACTTAGTCGTCCATTTGACCTATTTTCTAGTCCTGGGAACATGATATGGCGTTTTTAGTCACGTACCAAAATTTTTTCCAAAACACAACCAGAGTGTATTTCATTACAATCAGGCACACTGGATTCTGGCCATTTAATCTACTTCAACACACTCTACTAATGATTGGGTGATGCTCTCCTCAGACTGGTGAAGAGAATTCAATTCACTTTGGAGATCCTGGTTCGAATCACCTTCAAGCAACCAGCCTTGCCACTAAGATTGAAGAGGGCTGCTACCCAAGAAGGCAGTCAATTTTCATCTGGTGAATTCTTAGTGCAGTCCTAGTATTCTGTATCTAAATCAATATGTTTTATTGCATACACACACATTATAATATTTGGATATTTTATGCAGAGCCAACTAAAAGATAAAAGAATCTTTGCAAATTTTGATAATATTTGGCAATTGTGGCTGTAAAAACTATCCTCTACTCACCCTTCATTCAAATCAATTCTTCTATCTCAAAACACCAGTGAATCATATAAGATTATGTAACAGAACTAAGCATTTCCTACCTTTTTCCTATTGAAATGGAAACTGATTTAAGGTGAAAGATTCCACCACTTCAGAATTTGGACAATTTTCTACTTATAGATCCAAAGCTACTTTAAAAAGAAAAGATAGTTCTCATAATCTGATCAGTTGTTTTAAAATGCTACCATGATCAAACTTATACAGTAATATAGTTTTGTTGTATTATATAAAACTAGGTGTTTATGTAACTAGTGATATCACAGGTGGGAGTTATTAAACAAATATCAAAATGGAAAAGCATGTCTGTTCTCTAACAACTTTCGGGGGGCTGAAAATGGAATTATTTCTTCACTATAACTAACAGAAGTAGGAAAAGGTTCTCAGAACTTTCCAGAAGATTTTGGGAGAACAGAAAACTTTAAAAAGGAAACAAAGTAGATAAAAAAACAATAGACTAAGAAACCTCATCACTGGATGCCCCTCGAAACCTGATATTCCTCCCCGTGGGACACGTAGTAGTCATTGTTAAGGAGAGAGGGGAGGGCGACACTTTGGTTCACCTGATTCTGTTGCCTGAAACATTATAAGATATCAGTGTGTTTTCCAAATGTCACTGGAAAACACAATGTAACCCTTTTGAATAATTAAAATTAATATATTTTCTATAGTTTTGAGATGGGTCGTTAACATTCAAAGAGTTAACACCACAAACAAGAAGGAGTTCAATCTATTTGAATAAAATTAATATCTTGTGTGACTCTTTATTGTACATATTTGCACATTGTGTTGGAAATTCAATTTACATGAACATTCTACACCACCAGTGACAGCGTGGAATGTAACCATTACTAGAAGGACCACAGCCAGAGAAGCTCACAACAGGTGAAGTGCAGCAGGTGTTGATAATTGATGATTGTTTCATCAACACAAGGAAAATAACACACACAGTAGGAAGCATTCTGACAGAAAATTAGTTGCATAGTACAATTAAAGAAGTGTTTGTAATGCTTTCTGTTTCTTTTAAATGTACTCTTCATACTCTGCAGGTTTAGACAAAAGCAACAATGAGTTGACTAGAAAGTTATCCATCTACTTATTGACTGATCATGGATCAGTCTGAAAAGGTCCAATCCTATTTAACTTTCTAATGAAATTAATACAGATGTGGTAGACAAAGGCATATAACACTGCAAACAATCATCAACATTTTCTTTTCTTTTGAGAAAGGTCATTAATATTCAAATGGTTCTTTTTTATAGTTTTGAGAAGGGTCATTAATATTCAAATGATTCTTTTCTATAGTTTTGAGAAGAGTCATTAATATTCAAATGGTTCTTTGGACGATTGAACTCCTTGTTGTTTGTGTTGTAAGCACGTATACAAAAAGTATGTAAACACTACAACATCAACGTCATTTTCAAACGTGCACACACTCCGAAGTCTGCTAAGTAAGGTTGGCCCTACTCGTGACCCCAAACTGGTGAACAACAGTGTTTATGTCATCCCCTGTAAATGTGGTATTATCTATACCTGAGAAACAGGTCGCCCCCTCAATGTCAGTCTTGATGAACACTAAAAAGCCATAGTCAAGAGCAAGATAGAAAAATCGGCTATGGCCGACCACATCTGGAGAGAGAACGGCGACCAACTTCCTCTCTGGGAGGAAGTCCAGATTATTGACAGAGAACGATGTTGGAAGCAGAGAAAAATCAAAGAAGCAGCTCACATCAAAATATTGACTAAATGCATTAGCCAGACAAGTGCGGAGTTCAACCTGATGTGGCTTTCACTTCAACAGACCTGAACGTGACGTGACAAGACAAAGACAAAGACAAAAACACAGAAACATCCAGGCCCTGCGCTATAAGGGTTACCCCCATTAAAAATAATTTCTGTTTACCACATCACACTCGGATTTTACATCTGAAGAAGGACGAAGAATGGATCTGCCGAAATGTAGTGTTTACAACACAAACAACAAGAAGTAGATCAATCGTTCGAGGAACCATTTGAAAATCATCAACATGTATATTATTTTTAAGAACTGTACTTATTCTACATGAATTTATAAATAACACTCATTATCTAAACAACCATTTATTGAAATTGTTTTCAGAGAATGTCTAACAATAATGAACTGGAAAATAGTTTTACGAGTATTGTGTAGATACCGTATTTCCTGCAGGGTTATTTGATTTAAACCAAAACATTTTTCTTTTTTTTTAAAATCATCGATTGAAATCACAATTTGTTGTTTACCTGTAATTTCATGGAGGACAAAAAAGACCTACTGAATCAAATACTTATTTCTAATCACCAACTGAATAAAAATTTTCTCATAACTGCAATAACATTTTCACTATAAAATCAAATCTTTCTAGAAACTTATTCATCAATTTTCGGAAGATGTGGTCTTCACTATAAATGTGTCTAATGTTGATTTTCGTTTCAAAGATCTAGGTCTTGAAAAGTCTAAGAGTGATCTGTATATCGATGAATCAGGTGGATTTGATAATGTGCCCATTTAAGTAGTGGGTGTGTACCCCCTTACTTTCCCCCTTGCCACTTATGTGCAAAATTTTAAAAATCTGAATTAAATCAAATAAATCAGATTTTTTTAAATTAAAAAACAAAAACAAAAAAACCCCTGATTTCCACGTTTCAAAGACACTAATTTTTCCAGAGAGAAAGTCTCGAAAATTTTTACTGTGTTAAAAGGTCAAAGGTTACTATTTTTATTTTCCAAATCAAAATTGGAGTGCATCTTTGGGTCCGGAGTGTCCTCAACGGTAATTCTAATATTCAATAACGGATACTGGACAGAGGAGACTTACTAAAAAAAGTGTAAAGTTGTCAGATTACAGTGAGAAAAATATGTAGTAATAAATATATCCTTAAAATTGAAGTGTATGCGTATAAATATTTTATTTAACCTAAAAAAAATGATAGAGAATAATTAGATTTCTTACTAAAATGAAAGTAAAAATTTAACAATTGTTTTTACATTTAACCATTTGTTTGTCCCAGTGCAAATTGTTCATTCTTGTACGTGTGTATGTACACAGTTGTTTCATGAGACAAGAAGTTGTGCTTTTATCAAAGTAGAATTCAACATAATCAATTGTAAATGCAGCAAAGTTTGAAAGAAATAAAATAAAATGGATTCAGTGAAATAAAGACCTCGACCTAAGTTTAACAATTGCTCCTTAACTAAAACTGGCCACATCAGAAGAGACAAGACCTCAATTTCAGTGTGGATTTCATGGTTTTAGTCACTGTTTTTGCATCTGTTCTATAGGACGACCCCATTTTTGGGGGATGTTTTTTGGATGCTTCAAGTGTCGTCTTATCCACCAAAATATACAGTATTTCAAACTGAAAGAAAAGTACTTAATCCAGAGACAAATGCTGATCTGGAAATTGGAGTAGTAGTTGAAGTTGAGGAGAAAGAAAGAGAATCAAAACTGTGGACAATGCAAATGATTCTGTTCAAAGGAGTTCTGCTCCAGATATCATCACAAAAAGTCTTGAAGTTTATTGAAGAGAGAGAAAAAGGATTGTATCAGTTCATGGTTTACTCTGAACTGATACAATGTTTGTCAGCTGTATGATTCAGATTATGTTAATTTTTCTTGAAGGTCATTTCAGAAGGTTTCTTCTGTTTTCCCTCTTGCGATATAGCTAAATTGTCAATAACTATTTAAAACAATACAATTTTAAAATAATGAAGTAAAAAAATTGTTTTTTGGCAATCTATAATTGAGAATCCTGGGGGAAAAAAAAGAGAAAGGATGCATATTCATCTAATATCAGACTTTAGTAAGCAATTTGAAATTCGTATGGGAAAAGCAATTAAAAAAAAAAGGTTAAAAATTACAATTATTAATTTTTAATAAAATTTCATTTTCAAAATTTCCAAGGATGGGTTATATGCTTTTCTAGATGGTGAGTTATTTTTCAACATTTTGTGAACATTCACTAATGTTAGAAACCAGTAAAATCCTTTTACATGCAATGAATATAAACTAACACGATGCAGCTGCTTACTAAAGAGAACGAGAAAACCTTGCATGTGATTAATTCAATCTTATTCCATAAGTGACTATTAAAATATTAATTTGTTCTTTACAAATAAAAACCTCAGTCCTTTATCTACGCATAAACACAAAAGTATGTGCATAAACGACTGTGTGTGCGTATGTATATACTTAATATATTTACTTATGCCAACATGCAAAATAATTTTGTGTGTATGTGTGTGTGTATGTGCACTTGAGAGCTCTAGAACAGTGGTTTCGAAACTGGGGTCCATCAAATAATGCAGGTG
>VCCN01004895.1:1184806-1261563 GCA_006491835.1 Architeuthis dux
AGCTCAAATTCCACTTACTTGTTTAAGCCTAGGTCCATCCCTGTGTACACCAAGTAAACTAAGCTGCCCAAATTCTCCTTCCTTTGCCCATGTATATATGAGTGGCCGTGTATGATAAGTGCCCAACAAACCATTTTTTAAAAATTTCATTAGTTTTAGAGTTACAATGCTCAGTTTTTTTTTTATTTTGAAGCATGAATCATAAAACTCAGCATTGTAGCTCTAAAAATAATGAGAATATCAACCTTTTAAAAATAGTTTGTTGGGCACTTATATGTGGCCACTTATATATATATATACACACAAAGATATAAAGCATTATTCAACTCCATTTCTTTAAATGTAAAATTATTAAAGCAAAACCTGTCAATTTCAAAATCTATTAATATAACTCTTTAATTTGGCCGAACTAAATATTATAATCAAATTACTCACTAAAGACATATATATAAGAAGTTTATGGAGTCCTCACGACAAATTTGTTTCACACTTATTAGTGAATCTTCAAATGAGAAATGATCTTAATATACACACACACACACACACATATATATATATTATTCATTCTAGAAACATAGATTATATAGGAGACAGAATGTATAATACCAATACAAAAATTTGATTTTGTATGGAGATCTCTAATGGGATAAGGAACATTGGTAATGGTATCTTGGCTGTAGGATATTTTCCATCTAGAAATTTGCCAGTTTCTCTAATTTCATTCATAGCATGCAATTAACAAATTCATACTTTTGTCTTAAACTCTAAATTTAAACTGAGCATCTAATAAAAGTGTGTGTGAGTGAGAATTGAACTGATGCAAACAAAAAAAAGGCTCAATTTATATCTGCTTGCCTAATTACCTCAATATATATCTTTTTCTTTCTTAAAAATCATCCATAAAATTTATATTAAAGCAAACATTCAAGATAATAGTGTAAAGATTTACATTTTTAGTAAAGAAGCAAAATTAGTTGCAAATTTAAAAAAATAATGAAAATGAAACATTGCTGACTTCAGTGGAGAGATTTTTCAATTGTAAAAATGGTTGACTGAAATGATGATACCATGATGTAGTGTCAACTATGTAACTATAGATCAAAATATAGCAGTATCAAGTCACAAAAAGATAAAATGTAATGAATATAAATATTTGACACTTGCCTGCATAATTGTTAAACAACTACATAGAAAAAACAGGACACTTGTTACATAAGACTACGTCTATAAACAAACAATTATTGTTTTAAAAAGCCAAAGTTAATTTTCATTGACAACTTTCAAATACTGTTGCAACTTGTAATACCACTACAACTGGCTCATTTAAGAGAATTTATATAAAGAGAAATCTAATCTATCTTTAAAAAGCTGGTTTATTCAGTGATAGTGGGAATGAAGTCTATTAATAGGCTTACCAAGCGTTGAGAGAGAGAGAAAGAGAGAGAGAGAGAGAGAAAGAGAGAGAGAGAGAAAGAGAGAGAGAGAAAGAGAGAGAGAGAGAGAAACTAAAGTACAGTTGTTCTTAACTTTGGTTCGACTGACCTCTCCTGAGTTCATGTATGATCATCAAGTAGGTATTTCGTAGAGTTTTTTTTGGTCAGATGTATTAATGAAGATTAATTACATAATATCAAGCATTATCTGTCTTCCATAAAATTGATACCGTTATTTCATTAAAAGATATAACTAAAGAAGGCTAACAAATTGGAGGATACTTCACCGATATGAACTTTATTTCTCAAAGAAAGACACAAAATTGAAATCTGGTTGGCATAATGCCTAATATGGACCGTTGTACCGTGTTGCTCAATAACCAAACGCAGAGATCAATTCAGACAGTAAAGAGAGTAAAAGAAAGTCATCTTAACCTTTTAAAGTTATTTTTCTAGCTAATAATGCTTTTAAGACAAGTTTACTAGGAAAATAAGCTAAATTATGAAGGTTGATTCATATTATCCTCTGAAAAATTTCTGATAGCAAAATCTATACTTAGCTTTGTCTATTTGAATCAGTTACTCTAGAACTACCAAAGAAACAAATAAATATGATAAAGTTTAAATTCTTAAATATCAAAAGCAGATAAGATTGTAAAGAAACACTGACATACTTAATATAAACAAGAGCATTAAAGATATACAAACATGAAACAGCATATATAAAACATTTATCCCAGGAACAATAGATAGAACAGTTTGCAAAGCTAAATATATGTATTTCAAAACAACTCCAGAGTATAATGCACCTTATTTATATTGACATAAATAGAACAACATATATCAAATAATATAATTCTTTTTAAATACATAAATAGAAAAATAACATGCTGTGAAAAATGTATAGTTATCAGATTACCAGTTGCATAAAAGATGTTCTGAATAGAATACAAATGAAGTATAAACATCAGTGATGAATTTCAAGTTATCATTAATTTTTAGTTATATTCTTATTACAGGAATAATGGTAAGTAGCAAAGGTATTCCACCAATTCCTTTTTAACACAAAATACCCCTGCCTTACTTAACATTAGTTATTAACAAAAACAATGTTTTTTTTGGCTGCCCATCCTTAAATGATATTGTCTCATAGTTGCAAAATATGATTGTAATTTGAAACAAAGCTACAATTCAAATGTCTCAAGTCCTTTTACCTTCTTTCTTCACACTTCTGTTTTATAATTCTTGGGTTTAGATTCAATGGAAAACACCCACACCAATTTCCAAGCAGGTTTGTGGGAGGCTGCTATAACATTTGAAAACCACCTTGCATCTGGTTCATAAATAGTTAGGCAGCAGCATCCCTCAGCAATATGCCATTTCTAGTATTGGAAAATTGGTTAAAAATCATACTTTTGCAATACTTAATATGATTAGATATTCAGAATATTTTATTTTAAATAGAGTCATTTCAATACTATATTGCATGTAACCACACAGCAATCAACTTGAACTGTTAATGATTTCTTAATAGTTATCAGTTATATAACTGACTAACATTTTATATTGGCATCAATTGCCAACATTATCCATACAAAATTTTTACAATCAGTTTTTTTAAATCGCATCCTAATCACTGCTATGAATAAATTAGTATGGAATTAAATGGGAATATTTTACATATTATTGTTATAATTTTGAACATTATTTTCATGTGAAAGGCAGTAGTAAGCTTGTTGGAAATCAACTACTAGAATCAGAGATTTGTGCAAATTAAAATTGGGAAAATATTTAGGTTAAATAAAATTTGATATTGTAACTGGGAAAGAGATAGACAAAGAAATATATCAAAACATTTCCAATCGCCTAAGAGTCGTACAAATTACCTGCACTCAAATCCATTCTGACAAACACCAACACACAGACATTTACACCTGGCAAAAATACCATCAGAAGATTAATTGCCAAGCATGGAATTATTTGATTAACAATGGATTAATATGTAAAACTCCAAGCATATAATCAGGATTAGGATTTTTAAGGTCAAGAGATTTACAGATGCTAAAGTAATGTTTTAGGTCAGTAAAAACATTCCATTTGCTGATACAATTGATGTATGAATTGTATTAACAGTACACTAAAGAGGTGCAATGGTAGTTGCCTGTACTTTAAATACCACACTTAGACTCTGCTTGTAAAAATGAAACAAGGTAATACACATAGCGAAGAGTTGGGATTTGAAAGAAGATAAAATTACGCAGATTATTTAAATTTTGGAATAAAAATAATAATAGAAGTGAAACTGAAAAATACATCAAGTTGGTTGCGAGAAAAAGATTTAATTTGAAAGGAGAATGATTTACTGAAAATTAAAACCCTTACAAATTCATTAGAACATTAACTTATTTCCAATGTATAACAAAAAGTCAACATAAGTTGGGTTATAACTGGCTTAATTCGAACCTAAAGGAAAAGATCCTCAAGATTAATAGACAAATGAAGTGAATGGTATTTGTCTTTCACTTGCAGGAAGCCTCACTTATATTGGAGAGATGTTCAGTTAAAGCTTCTGCCACTTTATTTAAAGTAATAAAAAAAAAAAAAAGGCTTCATTTGGTGGGATCTTTTCCCATGAACTGAAGACAAAGCTTACCTCTCCTCAAGAGGAAATGAAATTGTATACAGTTTCTTAACCGATTCCATATCATCAAAAGGCTATTTTGGGAATAATCTTTTCTTATTTACCTCTGTCAAGAAAGTTGAAAAGGAGGTCAATGTTTTTGGTTGTGTCTGTTAGTGTTTGTTGGTTTGCATTTTTTCCTGTCCCCAAGGTATCTCCAAAAGTTATAATGAATTTAATTCAGATTTTTTTGGAAGGGTGGACAATAGGCAAAGAAGAACTGATTAAATTTTTTGAGCAGATCCATGCACAATTACCTCCCCAACGTCGTAGTTATATCCAAAACACATATCACCAATTTTTTTTTCTGGTCCGCAAGATATCTCCAAAAGTTCTCCATGAATTTCATTCAGATTTTCTAGCGGCATTGACATACTTTAAACTCTTTTTTTTGCATTTGGGTAAAAAGTAACTCCAATTGACATAGAAACACTGTACAAATATATTTGAGAACAAATTCTGTATATTGATGAAACTGCCATATCTTAGTTCATTAATAATTATTAAAATTTAAATTAACTGTGAAAACTAAGTTAAAAATCTTAATAGAGGATAGAAAAATAACATGAGTCTGATGTAAACTGCAGTTGCTGTAATGTCGCAGAAATTTCTATACTAATTTTTAATGCTAACTTTTAGCAATGTATAAGTTCTGTGAATATGGAATTTCCAGATATTAAAAGACATTAAACACCACAACTGCATTAGAAAAGGATTCCTTATGATCAGAATAGGAACAAGTTACTGACAAATACCACTAAAGCACTAAAAGTCAACACCTGAAAGACACAACGTTACCAAGATACTTATAATAGAAATTGTTTCGTAACTAGACATTTAAATTAAAAAATAATTTAAATGAGAAACTTGTTTCCTAATGTGGAAATACAATAAAGAGAAGACATTAAGTCAGTATATACTAAGTTTAGCAAAGCCACAAGAATAGGTCACCCAGTGAGAATTGAACTCACTAGTAATAGCTTCTAAGATTAACTATCCATTTACAACAGGTGTCCCAAGAGACATCATTAAATAAGACATCATTAAACGCTTCATTTTTATTCCTCCTTTCTTTTCTTTCTCAATGGTGTAACATAAAATGTAGAATGTTCAAGAAGGAAAAAGAAACCACCTGGTGTTGTCATCTTAGATTTGTACTTCTGATAAACTTTTTCATCTCAACAAGTGAGCACTGTTTTCTAAAAGGTTAACATTGCAAAGGTAAAATTTCATGTCTGTTAATCAAATAGGCAAATTGGCAACTTGGACTTTAAAAGTACAAAATTTCCAGCCCAGTTGAAAGGCTTTAGATACCATGTCCAATACTGTACAACTGAACTTTTATCATACGTGCTTTAGGTTAAGAGAGAACATATGAGTAGTCGCGCATGATAAGTGCCCAACAAACCATTTTTTAAAGTTGGTATTTTCTTTATTTTTAGAGCTACAATTCTAATTTTTTTATTTTGAACTTTGAACACTGGATGAATCACAATGCTGAGTGTTCAAGCTTTAAAAAAAAAAAAATAACCATTGTAGCTCTAAAAATAACGAAAATATCAACTTTGTAAAAATGGTTTGTTGGGCACTTATCATGCACAGCTACTCATATATGCTGTATTAGAAAACTTTGCAAGGAATTCACAAAGCATTGCATGGTTGACCATATGGTGAACAAGTCAATTACTGCCCATTACTGAACAAGGTTCTAAGCAGAATATATGGCCATTTAAAAAGTCAATGGATACTAATTTCTTAAATTTTTCTTGGTTATAACCTCAAGGAAAATTAAAGAAAAGGCACTATATAGAATAATTTTTATATATTATAATCAGCATCATCATTAAAACATTTTGGGAATATTTCTACCCCGCCCCACAAATTAACCAAATGAAAAGGTTCTGAAAAATTTTTAACTTGAAGTTGAACACAGACTTTAGCAGCAAGAACACATTGGGAGCCAAATAAAGGCTTATATGTTATTACCAGCATTGTAATAAAAAATGAAAATTGAAGTTTGCGCATTAAAAATGAAATAAAATCTAACCTCCTCAGGCAGTACTTTATCCACTATGTATTCAATATCATCAATCTTCATCTGATGAAGCCAAAGCTTCCACAAAAACTCCTGCAATCAGAGAATAATGAAATCATGTGTAACAGAATAACGAAGTTGGTATGTTGCTAGATAAAGAAGACATATGAACCGACATTCAAAAAAAAATTATAAACATAGGTCTTGAGCAGGGGTTCCCAACCTAGGGTAAATTTGCTGATTCTGGATCTGTACATATTTTTTTAAAATTATAATTAAAAAGAAAAATCTGATGTTGAGAAGAAAATTTGAAGTAGGCCTATTTTGTAAAAAAAAAAAAAATACTGTTTCTCAGTTGTTCATAAATAAGTGAAATAATATTGTTATGCGCATTATTTTGTTATTTAAACTTATGTTAAAAACAGTATTTTAAAATTCCCCCTTTGTTGGCTGCTTGAAGTATAAACTCAAATTACTGAACAAAACAGGATGGGGGTAAATTTACTTTAAAAAAGGTTGGGCACATCTGGTCTTGAGTATATTTTTTGTTGTACATTGTTCTAATAATAAAAGTATTTTAATTAATTGAAATTTTTTTATACCTAATCTTTTCCTAAGTTACAATTAAAATTAATAAAAAGAAAACAAAATATTAAAAATCCAGATTTAGAAAATTAAGGCTGAGAAAGTTCAAAGCATAAATGAAATAATCTATATTATTTATCTAGCAAAACTTTGGATTTTTATCACAATATATTAGATTAGATTAGAAAAAATAAGATTTGTAAAGCAATTTTAAAAAAGGGCTTGAAGAAGTTACTTGAAAAGTAAACATGATCTATCCTGTCATAATTACAGAGAGTATAAACCTTCCAAGAATTTTAAATAGAATTCTTTATGTTCAGCAGGGTATAATAATGTTCCTTTCCTTCTAAAGACACCAAATTGCTCACTGACCAAACCAATGTATCCTCACATTGGGATTAAACTCACAACTCCAGTATTTAGGACGAATTAAGAAGCAGGAACCATCTCAGAAACTCAGACAGAAATTACTTATTCACACTTAAAAATGTTATATTTTATGGGTTTAAGCATACATTTTATATCACTTCCATACATAGCTAGAGAATTTCAAGACACTATCAGGTTTGTCTATAAATAATTAAAGTGTCACGTCACCCAACTTTTTCAAGAGAAATATCTACTGACTTCAGTGTCAAACAACATTAAAATATAAGCATTGTTAACAAATAACCTGAGCTGTCCTAAACAACATCTAATACTGGGTTAAACAATATTTTGAGTTAAAATTCAAGTTCTTATTAGGAAACTGGTCAAAGTTTCAGGAGTTCCTAAACTACAGTACAGGATCCATGACACACTTAAACATAATTGAAGAATATACCAAAGTGTAATGAAAGCTATTCTTAGGATATTCATCTGAATGATTTACTGAATTAAATTGGAATACATTTTGCCTTAACACAATTTACAATGAATTTTAATGGTAAAGCCAGTAGAAAAATACTTTATAAAAATCAAAGATTGTTAACAAGAGATTCATTATGAATTTTAACAGATGGTTTTGAAAAAAGGATATCAATAGAAATTACAATAAACGGTGAAAATGAAAAAATACTTTCAATTTCAGTGTTCTAGATGCTATAAAATATTAAAATTCTAAAACTTCAAAATTTAAAAAACCCTTGAAATTTAAAAATTAACATTTTTTTTATAAACAGTTCCGCCTTGTGTATTTGATTGATGTATGCCTTCTGATGTACATGTTACGGCTGTTTAGGCCATTTTCAACATCCGATTTCCCAATATAAATTAGATAAATTTGAATTAAAAAGAAGTTTAAATTATTTTCCATTTATTTAAAGCAATTAAGATTTTAATGAAAGACAATGGCCAAGAAATGTACCCATTGTATGGGAATGATACTTCTATAAATGGTAAATGGGTGGAATAAATGCTAAATCAATAACTTCCAATCTAGACATCAGGAAATTAACACATTAAAACAAATTAGCAATCAATTACGGAAGGATTAAAAATATTTTTTGCTTTTTAAAAGAATCAAGAGAAACAAGATTTAGGTCAGAGATTTTGTGTAATAAAACATTTCTGTCTGAAGTAAATCCCAAAGATTTACAGGATTCTTTATTCTGTTCAATCAAGATTTCCCATATTGTAATATATAAAATTATTTAAGATTGTTAAAGAATAATCCATATCCAGGTCCGGCCAGGGGGGCCATCTGGACCGGGCTTACTGCCAAGCTCTGCTCGGCCCAGTTCATATCATCACAAATCCAACAGATTTAAAATCTTTTTGCTTGGATTTTATTTATATGAGAAAGAGATAAAAAAGACAATCGTTTTTCAACTGTGATCAGATTAGAAAGTACATTTATCTAGCAGGATTGTAGAGTTGGGACATCAAACCTTCAACTCATATTCCTCTATATTTCTACTGACTCCAACTCACTCTTGTTCATAAATGGCCAATGTATATTAGTGTGATTATGCATGTGCTGCAAAATCACTATTGTTCTTCTCATGTATTTTCTACACTGTGGCGCAATCACACATGCAGTTCTTCAGGAAATTCAGGCTCTAGTTAATTGGGTCCCTGTGTCATACATGGATACATATGATTGATACATCAGAAAAAAATGTATAATTCCCAGAATCTATTGTCCTATGTCAAAAAATCATTTATTAATCAAACTTTGGGGTTCATGTTCCTACTTTTATTTTGCCAAATCTATTTGTTCCAGAATACTTTATAAGATAATTCTTTGCAATATTAGTTCCATGTTTGGTTATGACCAATGATCATTTTTTCCCCTATTTCAAATAGGCCATACTTTGTTTACCAAAATGTCAGTGTATAGAAAACATCACAGATATAAGCTTTTTATTTAATAATTTTGCTCAAAAGGTAAATACATTATCTGTTCAATAGAAAATTTTATTTTAAATCATTTCCATATTTGGCATTTATTTTCACAGTTCATAAGATTCTAAACATAATATTGAAATTTCATCTTTTTTAATTAGTTTCCATTCATCCTATTGTTTCTTAATTAAATCCTTTTATAGATATGTATATCAATGCAAATTTAAAGCAAATAAACCTTAGATTTAAAATTAGTAAGAATCCAGATCTGGTGGAAAGTGAATAGGTATTATTTTTTAATTACTTTTCATAAGGAATGTTAACCCTTATAGCACTGCCAGGACAATATATCAAACTTGATAACGTAGCCAAAAACACTACACTGGCGATATATCGGGCTCCAAAGTCCAGCTGGACCAGCTTAAAACTGAAGAAATCTTTGGTGACAGTAGTGTTTTTCACTATATGGTCAAAAAGGCCATAGTGTTAGAATTCAAATTTTATTTATTTTGATATCAGCACATTAAAGTCACCAAGGTTTATTTTTTACTTTTAAATCTCAAATTTAAAACTAAAATATTAGAGCCATGATCTACAAAGGGAAATTAAATCCATGCCATTCAAACTATTTGTTAAACAAAAGATTAAGTAGGAATAAAAAGTCAAAATCAGCACTTCTAGGAGATGCAGCAAGTTCTATACTTCACTTTTGGTTTCAATGAAAGTAAGGCTCATTTAGAAAATATAAAACAATAGCATAGAGAGATTTTGAGTTATGAATGGCAAAATGACAGTTATTTGTCAAGGTAATAACACATAAGTTTGGGAGAAGAGACAGACATATCAAATTGTCAAAAGTTCAAGTTGTAATTCTTAATATAGAATCAACATCGTATGTGTGTATATTGGCTGCCTTTGTATTTGTGCTGAACAATAGTTAGCCAGAGACAACTGGCAACAAAGGGATAACAAACCAGAAATATAATCAATGAAAAATGGCTGTGTATCTGATGAGGGAAAGACATTAATGTCAGATGAGACATTAATTAAGACTATGGCTTCATGACCAACAATTGGACAATATCGTCTTTTTCATTTCAATATTGATCACTTACTCATTCGACTGGTTTTGCAAACCACTGACACCAAGTGTCATCATCACCAGAGATTACCAAAATATCAACTTATATAAAAGAAACATTGTATAAATATAGGTTATCTTTGGGTATGTATGCCAAGAAAGTGTTAACCAGACAATATTCTGTCAACAAAAGTGTAAAGAAAAAAATTGGAGAGGGAAGAGAAGGAGAATGAAGACTGTTTCCTGAGTCACAGATGATTGGGACTACATAAACATATAAGTCTAAGATCTAGCAATCTGTGTAAATGATTGTAGAAGAATTTGATCAGAGAATATAACACAAAGTTAAGAATGCTAACTTGGACATTGAGCGATATTTCATCTCATTAACAGAAAATAATGACAAAAACTAGTAAATGTAATTTTTGGTAGCAATTCAAAGAAAATTAACAGATGATTTTATTTTATTTCTTTTGCAAATAACCAAAACTCATTCACTTTTTCATTATCATTTAGAAAAACAAAACTGATCAAAAGAATAAAAGATTGTTTTATTTTAGTTCAAAGAACTCTTCATATTGTAAATGAGTTTCAAACAGGGACATTTAGCCCTATGTTCTAATCACTTCACCTAGTTGTCCTTGTGGTGACGTATATATTTTACTTTAAAACCTTCCCCTATATCCATTGAGTATGCATGCCAAATTGGGATGGACGAATGACTTAGTATTATATAGAAATAGATGAAAATCAGATTATTATTACTATTGAGATGAGATCAAACACAGACCCCACATTTTATTTGCAAAAGGGGAAACCATATATGAATTTTGCACACATATACAGCTATTTGGGCACTATGGAACTGTTTTAGGCACTCTATAAAGTCAAAAGTTAAAAAAAAGAAGTGGTTCAACTGAAAATCAACCATTGTAAAATAATATCACTTCAATTAGTAATTAAACATTCTAACCTGACATTAAACACCTTGACTATTGGACAGCAAAAATACTGTATGAGGATTGATGAAACTCAACATTAAATGTTCTGTACACAGCTGACTATGGCTCTTAGAGTAAAAAGTACAAGGCATCACCAGGATCTTTTGTTAAACCTTGAAAACCAAATACAGTAGCAACTTGAAAACAAAAAGTAATTGGTAGTTATTAGTGTACCAATCTGGGACTGGTTTTTTGTGCCACATGAGAAAGACAAGCAGAAGAAGTGATTTGGGCAATAAGCAAGCAAAGGTTTATGCCATTAACAGGAAGTTGATGAGAAAAATGGTTTGGAAATATAAAAGGATATTCTCCAAGAGAAACAAAAGAATGAAAGGATGTTAATCAGACTAATATTAAGGGGGAATAAAAGCTGGCAATGATCTACGATGAATGTTTTGTTTTATAGTTCAGATATACGAGAAGAAAAGATGATGAAATAAAAAGACCCAAAAAGAAGAGAAAAAAAAAGGTTAAAAAAAGAGATAAGTAAAAAATGGAAAGAAAAAGATAATAAATATAGAAGAAAAGAAAAAGGGACAAAATAAGATGTGAAAAAATAGTTGAAAACTGAATAAAAAGGAGAGAGATAAAGAACGAAAACTGAATAAAAAGGAGATAAAGAACGAAAACTGAATAAAAAGGAGAGAGATAAAGAACGAAAACTGAAGCCATAAAAAAGTGAAAATAATTTTCTGAACCTTTACCGTTGCGCAGCGTATAATAAAGTATTAATGAGAATGAAACTAAAATTGTCAATATGAAAAGCAACAGTTGACGTTTAAAAAGCAAATTAGTTAATTAGAGCAGAAGGCATGTATTTCCAGGCAGAAGATGAGGTTAATTGAATTAAGAAAAGGGAGAAGCCGACAACATAATAAATAGATTTATTTTGTACACCAAAGAAAATAGAATCTCAAAAGATCTTTCATCTACCCAATTCGTCTGTCTTAATTTCTAGATAGATCAATTTTTTTTAAAAACTCCTTTCAAGTTCTGATTTCATGAATATTTCAAGAAAGCTGATAGACATTTAACACTTACAAGATAAAAAATATATATCACTAAAACCAAACCAATGAGGCTTTTTTTATTTAGTAATTAATTTGCATTTACACTAATTTTACGTCATCAGCTTTTTTGTTGCTTCAGTGAACCTGATTTTGTGTCTCCACAAGCTCTTAAAGAAAATTCACAACCAAATGTTTAAATTTATCTTTAGATTCCAAACATCACAGGTATAGGGTGTTGGTCCTAGTTTGCTTTTATCAGGAAACGTATCTATTTTGTTTTTATTTGCCAGACATCATGCCATGTCAAGGATCTTTGCCTTTTTGTTCAACCTCCCCATATTACTTGTCTTCGCAATTTTGCATTTAAAACATATTTGTTCAAATGCATTTTTTTTCCCATAAAAATCCTTCCAACTTGCTAATCTCGCATGATAGCAGATTTAAAGATATATGATTAGGCCACTATGTTTTAATTCTTGGTTTAAAAAAAGCTATTAAATAGTTTGCATGTACCTTCAATTGAATGAAATTATGATTGTTACACAGCTTTTAATGGTAAATTATAAACTATTTTATCAATGGCTTTGATTTGAAACCTTGTTATTCATTTATAAAATTTGCGAATATACTTGCAATCATTTATTTCTAAAGCAGCAGTTCTTAACCTTTTTTGCTCCATGACCCGCCTTGATAGCTCAAAAAATACTTACTAAATCAAAACAAACTTGGTGTTGAAAAAGTAGATTATAATGTTAAATTCAGAAATTTACCAAAATTTCTAAAATCTTTTATTAAATATGACATGTTATAGTAATACAACTTTAAATTTATAATATCATCTAAAACTAAAAGTATAACAAATTTAAATTTCCAAGTTTGGTAATCTAGTGATCCCCTTGAGCCTGATATTTACTACAAATGGTCTTGGTTTCAGGCTTTAATTCTGTTAGTTTCAGTTATAAGTCTCATCGTTTTGTGAGATCTAGGGAAAATGAAATATGTAAAAAAAAAAATAATAATTCCACAAATCAGACAGGAACTGAGTTTATCTGGTTGTGGTAGTCACATTCTAAGCTATACCATTATGGTAATGTTGTTTCAACCCTAAAATCATGTTTGACCTCAAGGTCACTGATTAAGAATTTGTTGCAAGCACTACAGCAGATATTCATACACAATGCTGAAATATATGTATGGCCATTTTAAATAATACTACCTCTGTCCAGTAATAGTTGTTACATTTGCATATAAAAAATTACTACTAAATGTAATTCACGGATATATTTGAATTTCTATGAAACTATTTTCTAAGGAAAAATAGTAGCAAATTTGTTTCAGTTGAAGAGTCCATAGTTTCAAAAGGTGGGTATGAGATACTTTTATCAGTGTTACGGACAGCAAACCAAAAAAAAAAAAAAAAAAAAAAAAAAAAAAAAAAAATCACTGTTCATTATATAAGTATAGTAAATTAGCATGACTTGGTATGACCACCTATACTGGGAGATTTGATCCACTTGTTAATCCAAGTGAAAAAAAAAAAATCATGGATATATTTCGAACTAAAAAACTAGTTTACCAGGAATAGTGTGTAGTTTGAAACAGTAGGCAGGAAGTATTTCTTTCAGCAAAGCTTTAACCCCCCCCCCCAGCAAGTGGAATAGTCCAGTGTTACAATCCATGAACCAAGAAAATCACACTGTTCATTATTAGAGTAGATGTTAAATATACAGGCAAACTAATTAAACAATATACTAAAAAAAACTATAAAATATTTAGGTAAGGTATGAGCTGATCTAAATAAAATACATCAAAAGAATACATTGAGTATTCATTTTATAAAGAATATTTTATTAACTGACTTGCTTTTTAGAGCGAGGGTACAGCACTTACTGGTACAGCTATTGAGTGAATGCTAAGTGGTCTGAGTTTCAATTTCCAGTGCTGAGTTGGTCACACAATTATACATTGACCTGAAAGAAAAAACCCATTTCAAAGCAATAGACTTGACAAAGTAGTCTAGGTGTCAGTCAAGTACCTACAAAATATGGACAAAGAAAATGTCTTTAGAAAGGAAAACTTTGCTGATTTTCAAGTTAAACTTTTGATTCAACTACTAACACAAGGACAAACCAAAGAAATACTTAATTTAAATAAACTTTTTAATTTATATTATAAACTTACTCGTATCAAATAAACTTATTATTTTTATTTAAACACTTACTTTAACTTAATAGCTTGATCACACCACCAATCTTCAATGAGGCAGCAGAGAATTATATGCAATTACTATCAACCAAGAATGTTCGACAATCCAGAATATAAACCTTGTCTATAGACCTAGCGCTATCTAGTGTTAAAAAAGGGTGAAGTTCAACACTAGACAGACAAAGTGATTTGCGATGTGCCAGTTAGATATTGCTTCCTATCATTGTGACTGTGCATCAGCACATTAACTTATGATTGCTTGGAATTATTCAAATTTTTGAATATCCCTCGGTGTCCATTTTGGGAACCTCTGTCCTAGCCTATACTTTCATGTATAATTTTGTTGTCCGTTAATGTACGCCTAAACTGCAGAACCGAATTAAACAAAACTTTGCAGGCATATGTAACACGTCCGATTTTGTAAACATATAACAAGAGTCCAATTTAGCATTAAACATACACTGTAATTCGATCCCCTATTTTAGGGCCACACAATATCAAAATTCTCCATGAATTTCATTAAAATTTTGTTGAAGGTTGGAAAATGGGCTACGGAAGAAATGATTGAATTTTCTGTGTCATGAGTTTCATTCACATTGGGTACCTCTCACTTTTAAAGTTTAGCAAATAATTATAACAGGAATCATGTGCAGCTTGATTCTGTCTAAGGGATTCAACGTTCCTCTGACCAGATTCAGCAGTTGACAGGTGTCAGAGTTCTATATTTTGATTCTTCACCACAATTTCCTTGAAAATACATATTCATTATAGTGTGTGTGTGCGCGCGTATATGGAATATAGTTTTTCTAAAAAAAAAAAAAAAAAAATGTTTTTAAATTTTAAATTGGAAAGTTTTTAAAATTCTTTTTTGTAAATAACTCTTTCCATTGTAGACTTTGCTCTTCAGCTGTTTTCAGTCCACAACAAAAGCCACTTGATGGAACACATCTCTAACTATCAAATTTCTAGTATTACTCCTGAACAATGTTAGTTACTATGTGAGCATGCAAAAAAAAAGAGAAAGAAAACAGAGCAGCACTGGGATACCATACATGAAGATTTGTTTTTTTTAGTGTCCGAAAGACCCAGATTAAACAAGAAACACAAAGAATCTGAAGAGTTGGAAGCAACTATGACGTACCAAGGGAGAATTAGGTTTGGATGAGAGGAGGAAAAAACAAAAAAAACAACAGAAATCCATTAACGAAGCAGCATAAAAAAAGAACCCATTCTTAAAATATAAATGTCTATGTTTTGATGGTGTGCAAACAGTAAATCTTGTTATTCACATAATCATTTGTCTTTATTTCTTCAACCTATCACACAGGTTACTAAATACATCTTTCTTGGATTTCTGGCCTGAATTTTGTTAAAATGGTGTGTTTTAATCATTGTATGTGGTTCATTCAAACCAATTTCCGTGTTTTTGTTGTTTATTTTTCACAATGTTTGGTATTTGCATTGACCTTCAGTAGCAGAAGTAGAGTGGAAAGTAATACAACTTATGAAGTCTTGATATATATAAGATGGATAAAAAGAAATTAATTGAGAAACTAGTTTAAAAATAGAAAAGAAATTGCTAAGCCTCTTAGGGTTTTACAAAATTAGAATAAGATAATTATGAAGAACTAAAAGAGTTAAAGAGGTCATAGGCCACAAAGTTGGCACTCTCAAAAGATGTTATAATGGAAAATTATATTTCATTAATAAAAAGGATAAGGAAGTAATACTGAGATTGTACCATGAGAAACTCGGATGTTAAAAAAAGAATCATGATGATGTAGGACATTTAGGAGTGAAAGACAAAAATATTACTGGCCAAATTTATACTGACAGCTGCCGAGACATGTTGGAAAGGGGGTCAATTTGCCTGTTGATAAATAAAAGATAAATTCACTATTTCAAGAAACAAACATGCTGGTCATTTCCTTTAGTGAAATTATCAGGACTATTTGCTGAGGCACCGAGGGAAAATATATAATGTCATTTCTATGAATGAGTTGACATATTCCAAAGAAGCATTCCCAGTTTCAGATAAGGGCAGACAATGGCAGGTCTAAGATTGGATAAGTTCTATGCCAACAGCTTCTTCCCAAAACAGCTACTAGGTGAAATAAACTCCCTTCTCAATGTTTTTCTGATGAATACAATCTCAACCTTTTTAAATTTATGGTGAACTGCCTGCCTTACCTAATGTTGGTGGCTGTCTTGTTTTAATCCTTCACAAAATTAATATTTGTATATTTACCATTTTATTGCTTGCAAGTCTCTTATTGCTCTTTTAGTATTTCCTTCATTTTAAACAGGTTATGTATTAGTGTTTCTAACTTTTATAATAAGGCATTTTAACATTTGAATCAACTTTTGTCTTTCATTTTTATTGCTTGCAAGTCATTTTAACTCTCTTATTGTTCTTTTAGCCTTTATTTTAAACATGTCATGTATTAATGTTTCTAACTTTTACAATTTTAATGTCAACAAACCATTCTAACATGTTTTACTGGTCTTAAATTTTGTGGCATTAATAACTGCCTTTTTCATAACCCTTTGGTGAGAAGTCTTGCTTAGGGTGACCATGAGTAAAGGGGAAGAAGAAAAAAAAGAAAAGATATTCCTCAATATGGAGCCTAAAGACATCTTGTAACTGATGATGAAAAAAAGAATTTGAACAGGATGAGAGAAATACTAGATCAATTAAATATTAATATAACCATATCATCCAGTGAGCTAGACATTAGCTTCAAAAGATCCAAAGATTTATGGTCAATAGTAAAGTAGAAAAAGCAAACCTTAGCAGTAGTTAGGTTCTTGATGAGGTGAAAGAAAAGCATTCTCTCTATTATTACCTATGCTAATAAAGTTGGAAGAGGTATATGTATTCACCTGTGTCTGTCCATATGTCTGTCTGTTTATCACACAGTATCTCTAAAAGTTCTCAATGAATTTCAATGATATTTTGCGAAAGGGTGGGCAATGGGCTAAGGAAGAAGTAATTAAATTTTGGGGCAGATCCATTTACAGTTACACTCCCTGCATTGTAGCTATATGTCCATACAATATCTCGAAAAGTCCTCAATGAAATTTTCTGGAATGGTAAGCCATTCTCTAATAGACCAAATGACAAACACACATGGATAGAGGTTTTAGAGCTGACAAACCAATTAAACTTTTCTAGATAATTATCCTAACATTATACACTCACTGTCAGCTGATATCTAGCTCTCTTATTATTGGCTATAATATTAGTTTAAGAAAACCATTAAGATTATAAGATCAAAACAGGTGGTTATATTCATATTTGATTTGGAACTCTATAATAGCTTACTGCATGGTCTGGCAAATAAAGTGAAAATAGTGAAAGTGGTGATAAATGTTGTCCCCCCCCCCCTTACTCTTGTTTACCCTAAGCAAGGCCCTTCAGCCACTTCTCACCTCAAAGGGTCAATAAAAAAGAGTTATTTATGCCACACATTTTAAGACTAAGTTACTAAAAAGAGTAATAAGAGAATTAAAATGACTAACATTAAGTAAGGCACTTGTTCACCCTAGATTTAAAAAGATCCAGATTGTATTCATCAGGAAAACCTTGAGAAGAGAGTTTATTCCACATAGCAGATGTTTTGGGGGAAGAATCTATTTGTGCGAGTACAAACAAAATGTAAAAAAAGAAAAAAGGATCAAATGGGATACATAAAACGGTTCCATACATTAAAGCAGTGGTTCTAAAAACTCTTTCGAATCATGGTGCCCTTAATATATAAGGATTTTTTCACGACTTCCCATGTAAATAAATACTGAACGATTGCATTTATGTTCATGTGTTTGTTAGTAAAAAAAGAAAATAATGAATCCTGTATTTTAAATTCATAAAAAGATTATATATTTGTGTCCTCTTTTAATAATCATAATTACAAGTGGGGTGGGTGAGCCTGTTGTTCACCGCACAGGTTCTCAAATCTTGGAATCAAACTGGAGTCATTTTCGGTTCCACGTTGATTTTTGCAAGATAATGGCTTTTTATCACACTTTTATCTACACTAGATGGAGTGATTCACTATGTGCCAGTTAAATGTCGCCACCTATCATAATGACTGTGCATCAGCGCATTGAATTACGATTGCCAATAATTATTAAAAATTTCAAATATCCTGTAGTGCCCTGGCATACACTTTGGGAATCACTGCATTAAAGTGTTAAATCCTCAACAACGAGGGAGAGAGAAAGGAGCAGTAATTCCTATCCTAAGAAAAGTACTAAATGTCTTGTTTGTTACAGGATCAGATTGATGGTAAATCACAAGATGAGATGCATTGGATAGATATCAACAAACACTAAACCAAGTAATGTCAGTCATTCCATGTAATAGAATTCAATGTGAAAAGTTAAAATAAAAAGAAATGAATTGAAAGTTTGTACCAAATAGAAATAGATCTAAACAAGTATGATAGCAGACAGAAGAAACACAAATTCAGAGTTTATCTCACCCTATTTACAGTTTAACCTAATCGTGAACAGATTAAGACAAATGATGGAAGGAATAATGTCATTACATGTAGATTTTCAGATCAATATATCTCTCAGCTTTCAACTAGCATTGTGACTACAGTGAACTCAAAGGCAAATTACTTTATAATCTGAAGCTATCTACTAACACAACAGATAAGTTATGGAAATATTATAGTTCTTGCGGCTTTGTAACAATACCTAAAGAAATGTTATGGTATCTCCATCTTTGGATTTAGTTTGAGATATTCAAAGCATAAAATCTACCAATATCACAGCAATTGAGGAAGAAAACTGTTAGGATGATAGCTGTGTATAGATTTGAGGTTGATTTAATAGCATTGAACATGCGAATAAAAAAACTAGCATTCCAAGGGAAATTCTGAATCATTGCCACTCATATATGTTGTGTATGGGGTGATCAATTAAAAGTTGGAAAAAGGGATGATCAAGGAATGAGTTACTTCTATCGCCTTTTGTTGGTCTGAATTTTCAAAAAACAAGCGGGCACAAACTAGTGACCAATTTAGCATAAAATTACATTGCATATTGAACTCCCATCTAAAAACCTATTTGGGGGGGAATTTTCAAAAAACATTTTCCCTACTCATTGAGTGGGTGTGTGTGCGTGCAAAATTTCAGGTTTCTATTATGAACAGTTAGGGCTGGGCGAAGTCCGGAGACATATAAATGTGTGAACTGTGAACACATGAATAACCTAAACCCAGCAATAAACCAAAAGGATAGACATCAGAGATTATTGTAGGAAGAGATGAAAGTGCTCTGTAGATGAATGAACGCACTCTAAGAGAAATAGTTAGAAATTTAGTTAACTAATATAAATGAAATAGACTGGAACAAATAGCTGATTGAAAAAACATTTGTGAGGTAGGTGCAGTTTTCTCAGTAAAAAGCAATAGAAATATTATTTTTCATAAGTAAGCAAAGATTTATATATTAATTCCAAATATAAAGAGTAAAAACAAGATAAAGCATCATCTGATTTTTAGTTCCCAAAATAACAACTAGCAATAGGAAATGTAATCCTTAAAAAAGTAAAGATTGGTCATATTCTATGTTATTCTCTTTTTCTATTCTTCAGCAATACCATCTCATAAATAATCTAGAAATTTCCCAACATAATATTGCCCCACTAAAGACGGAGGAAGTAACAAACAGAAAGGGCTAAAATATTAGAGAAACTAAATTATTTAATGGACTTTAAAAAAACCCAATATTATACACTTTATAAGGACATCTAGTAGGTATACATTGTGAAAGAAGAGGCCAAACATTGGTAGAGACACTGAATTGATTTAATCCAATTACGTTTGCGAATCTATAATGTCTAAATATGCAGATATTTACATAGAAGTACAAAGGAAAATAGATTCCGTGCAGACGTCAGCCAATATATTACTCTACTTATATATTACTCTTCTTATATTCCTGTTTTGATTAGAAATTCTCTCATCTAATGGTGACAGCATGCAACTCAATTGGAGCATTGAAAGGAACAAGAATGTTTTAACTCTAGGATTTAAGCATAGTTACCCAAGAATGAGAATTTGGGAAATTAGTATTCAAAGTTTTTGGCTAAGAATATCAGCATGAATATCTACAAAGATCCTTTGATATATGTATTGAATTAGCAAAAACTATATTTAAATATGTTTAGAGAGAACAAGTAGAATCAGATTGTTTCTATTTAATTGCACTGAGTGATTTATCACTAGGATTGGATCATGAAAAAATTAAAAATAAAGAATTTTACTTATCTCTTTATGGTATAGGTAATTTGACAATGTGGAAATGAAAGATGGAGAAAAGTGTGTTATGTCTCAAACATATTTAAAAAAAAAAAAAAGAAGAAAAAAAAAGAAAGGATAACACAACAAACAGTAACTCAGGTGACATCTAACCCCCTTCCACATACTCTTGTTGCAACCTATTTCTCTGGCTGCTGACTGAAGCCAAAACAGATATATCAGTCCATCCGTTTTCTCCCCTCTCTCAGTAAAGGTGCACATACAAACACTAGCTGGGGTACCCAACATTGCCCAGGAAAAAAAAAGCTTTAAATATAATATCAATGAATAACTTACTTCTGTCACGTTTTGTTGCTGCGATCACTAAAAAAAAGGTCTGAATTTTCAAAAAAACAAGCGGGCACAAACCAGTGACCAATTTAGCATAAACTTATATAGCATATTGAACCCCCCCGCCCCAATCTAAAAACCTATTTAGGGGGGAATTTTCAAAAAACATTTTCACTACTCATTGAGGGGAGTGTGTGGGCAAAATTTCAAGTTTCTACTATAAATAGTTAGGGCTGGGCACCGGATACATATAAATGTCAGAAGACATGAATAACCTAAACCCAGCAATAAACCAGAGTTGTGGGTAGCAGTGATTAATAATATAACAATTTCCAATAAAAAAGCTGAGGCCTGTAGATGTGGACTCAAATGAACAATACATAAGTTATTCAATTAAATCGCTGGGTGATAGATCTCTCTTCCAAAATGTTGGTGGTGTTGAGCGATGGCGCATCTACGATATTGGCAGGAAGATTATTCCAATCATTTACAACCCGTTGTGTAAAGAAATTAGCTCTTGGGAGTTTAACTGCGTGATTCTTAAATACCTTCTGAGAATGTCATCGAGTACGAGAAATTTGAAAACATATTGATGTCTATCCGCACTAATCTATTCATGATTTTATACATTTGGATCAGGTCTCCTCGTCTGCATCTGTAGACCAGGGATGGGAGTTTCAATCCCTTTTAGTGATGTAATCAGTTTAGTTGCTCTCTGTTGAATAGACTAGCGTTTTAATCTCTTGTGCCATAAGACATTTTATTACTCCCAATATTGCATTTCGTTCAATATTTTTCATGCAATGATTTTTTAACAGAGTCTTCGGTGCTTTTTTGTGTGGCCGTGTCAGCTGGGGCCTAGAATACACTAACTGCACCCCATGCAGAGGGGTAAGACCCCCCCAAACAGGGACCACCTGTTTTTTCACCAAAGTCACAAGACTATTAAAAAAAGCCAAAAAAAAAAAACTGACTCTTGGAATTAAATGACCCATCAAGGATTGATATACCGCTAAATCAATCAATTTTTTGATTTTTAAGGAGTTCTAAATTTATAATATTGATATAATCAATAATGTTGCTCGTCACTATCATTATTATATTTGTATGAAATAAGGGAGTCAATAAGCGATTTCCATTCAAATAACCACAGAGAGATACAGCTTTAAAAACGGACTGATGATTGTGAAAAAATAAATGATATAATGAAAGAAAAAATATTATGCATAAATAAATGACAACAAATTATAAAGAATATCTTTAAGAATATGAAAGCTGTAAATAGATAAAATGGTAATTACAAAAGAAATATTCTCCAGATCTTACAAGGTAGTTGATAGAAAGAAAAGGCTGATCTGGAGAATAAGACGCTATGCTACTGCAGTAGATTCATAGAATGATCACTAGAGAAGAACTGAGACGCCATGGCAAGAGAAGAAGTAGAGACAAAGAAAGTGATAAATGTTAGTATTATATCTGAATATATTTGGTTATCCACATTAATGTGCTTTAACATATGTTGGACAGTAGATAGCAAGAGAAATGCTTTCAGCAGCCAGAGATAATAGACCATTCTCATTCATCAAACAGAACGGCTATAAATAAGCCTTTACCTTTAGTCTAAAGATTTTGTCCAAGCTTTGTAGTGTCCAGCAGTGAGCAGTTGTAGAATCTATCAATTTATAGCAACATTCAAGAAAAATTTAAATAAACAGCACGAATCAGTAAATATAAATTACTATCTATCATAGTCCAATGTGCATCTATCAGAATTCAAATGTTTTCAGAATAATATCCAAGGGTTTCCCAATAACAATAAATAAGGATTTGAGATTATCAGTAATTCAAAAAAAGTTAAACATAGATAAGGATAATAGTCTTAAAAACAAACCCCATTCCTACAAGTTTTCCAAATGATTGTATATACAAAAGTTTATAACCTGTTGACATGAATGTAGATGTTTCAATACCAGATGACAAGCTGATATTTTCTTTCCAAGAATGTTTATTATATAGCATCTATTCTCAAAGACCACAAAATGGAATATGACAAGTCATGAAATCTTTATATTCTATCATCATTCAATTCTCATCATAGAATATCAAGATTTTATGACTTAGCCCATGGCTTACCTTTTGACAAAAACAAATCATTGGAATTCACTGAGAACTTTTGCAGATATTGTATGAACATGAGTGAATACATCTCGATTGGAAAAATAATTCCAAGATCCACCACAAAATTCAACCAATCCTCCTTATCCCATGGTTTACCCTTCCCAAAAATGTAATTGAACTTTGAGATATTGTGTTGTCCGTTTATCTGTCTGTTCACACAATATCTCCCAAAGTTCTCAACAAATTTTGTGGAAAGGTGGACAATGGGCTACGGAAGAAGTGATTAAATTTGTTTAAATGTTTTCCTCTGCATTGTAGCTATATGTCCACAACATACAATATCTCCAAAAGTTCTCAATGAAATTTTGTGGAATTCATATATTCACTCATGTTTGTTTCATATAACTGAAGAAAGAACTCAAGAACTAAAAATTCATCTCTAATTTCAATTTGGATCAGTGGTTATATCATTTTGAAAAAATGTCAAAATTAGAAAACACAATCATAGATTATATTTTATTATATGTTTATATTTTATTATGTGTTTATAAAAGATGATAATTAATAAAAATTCACTGAAGGAAAGGAATATTTGAATTCAAACCAGGATAGAGTTTATGCATATAACATTCATGTCATATAATCAATACTTAAATGGGGGAATTGCCAAAATATTGACTAATCCAGTGCTAAACAAAATAAAACTTTTCAGATATTTATGCATAGATTTTTATACATTTATTATTTGATGCATGAATAGTTATTTAACAACAAATTGTTTTTTGGAATGGTTTACATTTCCTTTGGGACGGTTAAAATTATTTTTCTGGATGGTGGTGAAAAAGGTTAGTCTAGAGCCCAGGCCCACACGCTTGCGGAAAGCTTATGCTTATAGTGCCTGAGCGGTCAACCACCTAAGTACTGATCAGGCCTGATGCTGCTTAACTCCGCAGATTGAACGAGAACCAATGTATTTAGCGTGATTTGACTGTAAGCATACACGAGTATGTTGTATTTATTAAAGAAATCTATTATGATCTATAAAAGAAAATTAACAGACTTGTTTCTTATACCTCTTCCAACTTCATTGACAGTGGTAAATATGTAGTCAGTCACTCGTGTCTGTCAACACAATATCTCCAAAATTTATCAATGAATTTCAATGACAGTTGTGGGCTATGCAAGAAGTGATTATATTTTTGGGCAGATCCAAGAATCTTTTTTACAGTTACCTCCCCTGCACCGTAACTATTTGTGAACTGATTTTCATTCATTTCTTAGTGACAATTGGGTTGGCAGAGGTATGCACTCTCTTTCTAAATGTATTCAAGTGATAGGTTAAGTAGATTTAGTCTCATCACTAATACGTCCTCTACTGAGAATAGCTCAATGTTTATTCGGAGTCGATAAATCAATGATAAAAATCCCTTATGTTTTGGAATGGACACATTTTTATGCAATATTTCATACTACAAATGTAACACAAACAAAAATGTCTCTTTGTCATCTTCTACAAACTTGCCATGTAATCATTGATTACGGAACTTTGAAAAGCATCATTAATCTAAAATAGCCCCCAAAAGATTAAGAGTATTAATGATAGCTCAAATAAAACACTGCAGTTTTGTTAAGATCAATGACAAATCAATGATTCTGTGAAAGACCTGCCAAAAGTGCCAATTAAAAACCATCTGGTTTTTTTTGTTCATCTCATAATCTGCCAACATTTTACATAGTCCATTAACAATATCATCTGGAAAGTATCCAGCCATTTTGAATATCTCTAGAACCAGTTGCGTGGCCTTGATGTAACTTGGCAACCAATCAGAACGGACCTTACTGTGCATGCATGAACAGACACTCTCCCATGGGATTATTCAGTCGAGACGCCATTGAGTGAGCTGGTGTACTGTGTGACTATTGCATTCATTCTTCCTGTCTCGTGCAGGTTTTTTTTGGCAAAACATCACATCACCCAGTTCTGTCAGCCCCCCACCATTTGGCACCGCAACTTCTGGCTTTTCCCAAAGAGATTTCAGACCGTAGAGAAGATTAAGGAGAATGCGACGAGGCAGCTGATGTTGATCCCGAAGGAGGACTTTGCAGATGTTTTGAAAAGTGGAAGGGACGTTGGAATAAGTGTGAGAGATCCCAAGGGGGAGTACTTTGAAGGGAACAAAGCCTACCTAGGGCAATGGTGCCCATTTTTCCATTAATATTAAATGGCTGGATACTCTCCAGACAGTCCTCCTATTTGTATAAATTATACACAAGCAGATAATATAATCAGAGATAAATTTAAGTCTTTCCACAGAACATCTGTCATAGAGCAATGGTGAGAGGGTTAATCTTATATAACATTTCTAATGACTATCAATGTGGCCATCTGCCAAAAATGGTTTAGCTCAACAAATATCTAAATTGTATAGATATCACAATTCCATTAATATAGTTTTGTGACGACGGTATGGACTGTGAGATTGAATCGGAACCCTCTGCCCAGCCACAGCCGAAGAAACTGTGCGGCAGCGTTGTTAGAACATCCGGGCTACCCGCTCATGTTTTGCTGTGCCAGACACGTTGCACATTGGCACTTTCATCATTCCTTAGTAGGATATAAGTGGCTGATTATGAGGAGTGACAATAATTCGCTTTTGGCTGCGGTTTGACGCATGTTGGTGTAGAATGATTTGAGTGTGTTTTCCGGTGTTGTCCAGAAGAAGTTCTCTCCAAAGAGGTGTCCTGTGAAAGAGACTTTGTACCCGAGGTCCTCCCGTTTTAAAGAGACTTTTCGACTACAATTTTATTTCACAACTATGTAATACATATATAATACACTTTTCACATTATAAATTTAATTTTCAACTTGGATTTCCAATTGGTAACTCTCCAATCACCCTCATGCATCTTATTGTAACTTCATTTGTATTTATTGAATATTTTTGATATGTCAAGAAAGATTACTATTAATATTATTATAATTCCAACATATTTATATTTCAAACATGCTGCTAATCTTAGTTCTAAGCTAACTATTTTCAAGGATAATTATTCCATATCTATAACTTAAAATAAATGCTCTACATTATATTGGCTTGGTACTTTATTAATGACATAAGTTACTGCAAGTAGTTTTAAATCTACACAAACATTTAGTAATGCAATTCCTTGAGCTTTAACTGATATCTTAATTGTTAGCGCACTAGTTGGCTGAAGGTCAAACAAGCGTATAAGTCTATAGTGTTTGGTGAGGTTCATTAATGAAATAAAAAGATTTGAAAACCAACACGAAGGGTCGTTAGAGACAGCACTTATTCAGAAATAGGCCATTGGTAAACACTTCTGCAGGCTGTCCTAAATTACCTTGAATATTAAATTTCCAGTTCAGTAAGTAATTTAGACACAAATTTAAAATAGTTATAAGCAGTGGTCATAGTAATGTTTTAAATTGTTACCTTCACACACACAACTGGAATGTAATTACTATTTTCATTGAAAAATATTAATATTGTAATGACATTAATTATTAAGCCTTTATGTTTCATTAAGTATTTTTGTGCAGCAAAGCGTGTCTTAAGACCACTTGTGTTATGCTACTACAGTAATCAATGTTAAAATTATATATATTTTTTTCTGGGTGGGGAAAGGCGTAAGTTTTAACACATTAAAAGAATTAAGTAATGGTAAAACTAATGGCTCCTTTCAGGTGAGACAATAGAAAAAGAAATAAAAGTTGTTCCCAAAAGTAACTGGTACCATTCTTAAGCAGCCAAAAGCACCATTCACAGTGAAAAATATTATTTCTGCTTGAAGAGATTTGGTGAGAGTTAAATACAATTTTGTGAGTATGCCAAATGTTGCAGCTAAACAACTAACAAAACAGTCAAAAGAATTGGTTTAGACCTGCATCAAGTACCGATAATCATGGTTTGTTTTTTTATTTAGTTGCCAGTATTTGAATATTGTCAATAGTTCACTCAGGAGAAAGAGTATATTCACTGAAGTTAACTCAGTAGGAAAAGGGTGGGGAGTTCTTACTGAAATTATAAAAGTAAAAAAATCCCAAAGATTCACCACTTATAAATTTTACAAAAGCCAACATCTTTTTCTTAGAAACTAGTCCTTCAAGAAACCTGTATTGATCACAATGGAGAGACAAATTGACTGTTGATAAACGAGTTTAGCTGTTGGAGGAAGGCTCAAATATAAGCATCAATAAAAGTAAAGACATCAATACGCAGACGTGACAGAATGTTGAACTTTTGAGGCCAAGTTGATTTTATGAAAAAGTATCAAATTTAACTCTAAAAAAAGTTTCATATTAACACTTATTTAAGCAAACATATTAAGATTCCTGCTTTGTACTGGGATTATTACATGTTGCAATAAAGTTCTCATAAAATCTTACCATTAATTAAAAAAAAAAAAAATTGCCATTGATTTACATGCCTTAATGAGCAATATATGATGTGATTATCCACTGAACCCCAATTATTTTGAAGAGAGTGTGGAGATAGTCAAAATAAAGGCATAGTTTTCCTTCAAGACTGTACAATCGCATATTGCTCGTGTAGTGTAAGATTGGTTGGAAATTACTACTTCACTCATCATATTCCCTATGTCACTTTCTGATTATAATCTCTTGTCTAGATAATCAAATGTCTAATTTTTATTATCATAGAGAATCTCAAACTGGAATTTCACAAATGGTCTCTTATTAGAACTAAAAGTCATTTGCATGCTTGTATCTCATTGGGAAGAGATTTCTGAATTCAGTGGAAACTATTTACGTGGTTAAATTTGATTTCTTCCATGTTGGTTAAAAAAAAAAAAAAAAAAAATATCAATTGTAGGGGTTTTCTAATATTTGGAAACAAGAGTGAGCTTGGAAATCAAAAATGAATTTAGACAAGGCTGGCATAGAAGTCGACTTTTTAAGCATCAAATATTTTCCCTAATGGATCATCTTAATCTGCTTAGACCCTATGAACTTGACACACCAATGGACATAATGCTGCAAGACTCAACATCTCGTGAATATTGGACTAAACTTTAATTAACAGCTCAGTTTTGAGGTCAACCTATACGCTGCATAAACAGTAATCTTAATTTCTAAGCTCACTGTGGCTTTGCAGCCTTTTGGCTAAGATCAAAGTGTAGTATCTGTTCTTCGAAACCGCCATGGCCTCAAAGTTCAGAGCACCATGGCCCTTCGGGGGTCCTTGTAGCATGCTCAGGTATTGTCCTGGGAGAAGTTGCACAGTATATCTGGCCAGCTGGTCGGGAGGCAATCACTATTAGCATGCTCAGGATTCGTCCCGAGAAGATTTTGGGATCGCCCCCCCCGCCAGTCCTCGTGGTATTAGTCTCTAGTCACAGGGACATGGGATCCCCCTCCCCTACTGAATTCGGCACTAAATGACCCACCAAGGGTCGATGTGCCGTTAAACAAAACAATCAATCTAAGCTAACTGCCTCTTAAATGCTCTATAATTGATATAGCAAAAGTAAACTATGTTATTGTACTATCAAACCTAGAACACAATAAACAGTCAACTTACAAGATAAGGAATCACCCAAATTGCACAATGAAATAAAAAAACGAATTGGTCACAAAGAAAAGCTATAATGGATGAAGACAATAGAAGAAAAATGCATATTTGGAAAAATAATCTAGTTATTTCATTGAGAACTTTTGGAGATAGTGTGGACAGAAAGACACAGAGTAATACATATACCTCTCCAACTTTATTGGCAGAGGTAAATTATTCACTGATTTATTTGGACTAATTTCCTCATCTTGGTTGTTACGAGGACAGTAGTCTGAATAAATCAGTGAATAATAATGATGATAATTCCTCATCTCAGAACAAAATAACTCATTAATTCCCAGAAATCCATTTATTAAATGTTGCTTTCCAATTATTTAAACCGTTTGCAGAAATAATGAACAACAACAAAAACCAACAAAAAAACCAAGACAATTTTCAAAGCTGTTGAATCATATTCCTTGAGTATGACAAAGTAAAGAGAGTTTTTTAAAAAGAAGAAAAAACTCATAACTTGAAATCAATATAAACTAGCATTCCAAGGGAAATTATGAAGCACCGCCACCCATATATGCTGTGTTGGAGGTGGTCAATTAAAAAGTTGGAAAAAGGGGTGATCAATGAATAAGTTACTTCTCTTGCCTTTTGTTGGGCTGTGATCACCAAAAAACAAATGGGTATAATCTAGCAACCAATTTAACATAAACTTACATTGCATATTGAAGCTGCCTCTAAAAATCTATTGGGGGGGGGGGTTCAAAAATTCAAAAAAATATTTTCCCTATTGATTGAGAATGTGTGCAAAATTTCAAGTTTCTACTATGAACGGTTAGGGCTGGGTGAAGTCCAGATACATACATATAAATGTGAGAACACATGAATAACCTAAACCCAGCAATAAACCAGTGTTGTGGGTAGCAGTGATTAATAAAATGACAAAAATTCTCATTGCTGGTCTGTTAATATTTTTGTATGTATGTGCACCTGTTTTTATGTGGACATATATTATACATGTTACATGTGCATTTGTGTCATCAGGTCATTCAACATCAAATTGCCAATTTACTTAGCCAAAATATCTTTTAAATTCATAAAAAAAAAAAATTATAAATATTCACTCATGGCTTCTATATACTTATACCAACTTGGCAGCAAGACATTATTTCCGTAGTTAAATTTCTCTCTCAAAGAACTGATAAATTCAATGAATGGTTTTTCAATTGGATTCTGATTGGAATTCTTGAGAGAAGAGGGGAGGGTACACAGAGAGAGAGAGTGAGAGACAGAGAGAGAGAGGTTAGGTTAGGTGAATAGACAAGGGGTAATAAAGTATCCATCTTCAACAGATACAACTTTAATAACTTCATTCTTTTGCAACATGAAAGCAGCCAACAAAATGACACCTTTTCTATCCACCCAATTGGGTGCTGTTCAAGCTAGTTTACATATCTATGCATATTAATTGTTTGGCTACTTTGAAAGAAGCTATGTTTTAAACCACTCCTTTTCCATCAAATGCTTCCAAGGATATGGAGCATTGTCGGGTGATGTTTTAGCTTCTTTTCCACATCCAGCCCTTGTGCTGATTTTCTCTGGTAATTATACAAAATTCAATTTTCACCACAATTAATGATGCGATAAAAAAAAATAAAAGGGATCAGTTTCATGCTGTCAAACATAATTATTGTAGGCCTTCATATATCTGATCTGTTAGAAAACATCAACCAAAACTGTCAAACTAGGTTTTTTCGGTAGTCAAGGCTTTATATGTATCATGCGTACAGGCCGCAACAATGGATGAGAGAGATATTTTCAACATCTACTCCTGATTATGTCTACAAATTTTTTTTTTAAATCCCCCCATAGATAGGTTTTTAGTGAGGGGGGGGGTCAATTTACAATCTAAGTCTTTATTAAATTGATCTCTTAGTTTTTGTCCAGCAGCAGTCACATTTACTTTGGGGAAAGTCACGTGACGGTTTCTATTGAGTGACTAACCAGAACTGTTTTTGTTTATCATTCAATTCATATACAATCCATTTATTAAGCATTTTATCTTGCCAACCACACTTAGATTACTTGAAAGGGTTCCAGTTTATATACATTGCAGTTTGCTGTGAGTTCTGAGGTTTTGGGATCATTTTCCATCACAACCTAACTGATGGTTTTTGCATAACTCTCTCCTGGTTCTCAAATTTTTAAAACCAAAATGTAGAATTTATTCCTAGCAACTTATTATTGACCATCTTGAATTCATACAGTGTTGCTAATTTAGATATTTTATATTTAAATTTAGATAATTCTAAAGAGCAGAAGTCAAAGGAGATAATCTATAAAGAAAGATCTATAATTTAATTTTTTTAAATTTATCTTTATTAGATTTCACAAGAACTGCTGATTTGACACTGCACTGCCTAGTGTGCTGACTGATATATCTGGCTAATGTCACCTTTGTACAATGTCCAGTAATTGCAGTGCACGCACACACACTCTTTTCTTCATTTGTAGGGAAGATGACTTCCTCCTGAAAACCATTGTTCTGATCCCAATAGATGGGTTTCTGATTTGTAAACTGGTCACCTGTCTTCCCAAGAAGTGTTTGAACAATTGTTCTCATTCTTTTTATTTGCTTTTGTTGTTACCATGTTTTGACCAATCTGACCCGGGGATTTTGACCAATCACAGCATTATATCTGTTACGATTCCTAGGAACATATAAATGTTTGTAAACAAAACACATGTTAGAAGCTGGTATACCAGCCAATAGTGTATATGAACTTTCAAATAGCAGCCAGTATACCAGCTGCCAGTGTTCAAAGGGTTAATTTATCATTTGGATATTCTAAACTAACACAAAATAGCACTCCAGCCAATAAATCATGTCCTTATTACTTACAAATCTTATTTATGAAGTCAGTTAAATATCTTAAGAATCCATTAAGTCGGTGGTTCCCAAACCTTTTCAAATCACGGCACCTCAAGTCAGAAAATACTGATCAATTGCATTTATGTTCATGTGGTTAGATTAGTAAATGAAAAAAAATAATGAATCCTGAAATTTAAATTCATAAAATGATATATTTGTGTCCTCTTTTAATAATCATAATTACAAGTGGGGTGGGTGAGCCTGTTGTTCAATACACAGGTTCTCAATCTTGGAATTAAACTGGAGTCAACCACCCTCATTTCCTGTTCCATATTGATTGTTGCATGATACTTGCTTTTTCACTGCTCTTGTTGAAAACCCAGTTTTGCAGTTGTCACAAATGCAATTAGGATTTGCTGAGCTTTTAGCACAGGATGCTGAGCTTTTACTGATTTCCAAAACTCAATTCTGTGTTGACAAATTTTGTTTTCAATGTATTGTCGCAAGACAGCTCAATAAGATCTTCCTCTGTAGACGTAAAGTCAGATGGAGATTGGGACCTGAATTGGTCTTGAAGCCATGTGAACTTCTTCATATCTTCTTAAAAATATTTTTGAAACCAGTTGCTAAGCTGAAATAGGTGTTCTTCAAAAACAATTTTATATCGTGAGGTAATCAACTTCATTGGAGATCACAACCTGCTGCAACAATGGGAAACACTCTTTGCCACTGTTGGGATTCAGTTTTCTTTTCCATAGTAATTATTTTCTTCTGAAGGCTGAAACTACCAATTTCAAAATGTGCACGTTGCTTACCTGCAGGGGGAGAGATTTAACTCATTCAACTTTCCAAAGATATCACACGTCCAAATTTGTTTAAACCGGTATCATCAAAATATTTGGCATATTCGTGTTCCTTGTTTTCAAGATATGCCTAATGTTTCTTTTAACAATTCTGCAAATACTAAAACTCATTTCTACATGTCGAGTGGAGCATACATCACAAATTTCAAAGCTCTAGGCCAAATAGTCCAGAATGTCAAGAGTTTTAAAAAAAAAAAAAAAAAATTATGTTTCACAAAATTAAAAAAAAACAAACCAAACAACAAAAATCGTTTCTACATATCCACTGGAGTATTCACGTACAATTTCAAGGCTCTAGACCAAATGGTTTGTCAATTAAAGTTCCTGGTGTAATTCAGTACACTGCCATCGCAAGCTAGAGTAGTATGACAAATGTGTTCAGCTCCTATATTTTCTTGATTTTTGCAAAAATCGTGCCTATAAATGGCGGACATTTTATAAATTTAACAGTTTTCAATACACATTCCATGACCAGAGTCACTGGAGGACTTTGATGCTTCCCTGTGAATTATACAATGGGTCTACAGTGCATCCAGAGCTTGGTTTCGAATAAGTGCCTGTAACCCTCCATAAGATTTGGACATAGAACGACCACCATCTGTATGGACACCAACGCACTTTGTCCACTCTAATTATTTTCAATTATAAATGTATCAAGGATCTTGAACAAATCTTGAGACTTTGTACCTACAGTGATTCTTTGTAAAAGTAAGTCTCCTGCAATGTTATTAGCATCTACGAATTGTACATAGCAAATCAAATTAGCCTCATTATTACTGTCCGTGGCTTCGTCCAGCTGAAACTTGAATACTTTCCCTTTCAATTAAATGATCATTGAGGTCCTCTGCCATTTGCTGGATTCTGCAACTAATAGTATTGTTTGATAAAGGCACCTTTGAAAGCAGTTTCCTCGTAGATTCACCAATTATAATGTTTACCATATCTCCAACAGCTGGTAGAATCAGATCTTCTGCTGTATTAGGAGGCTTTTTATATTTTGTCATTCTATATGCCACCTTGTAGGATGCTAGCATTGCCCGATATTGATGTATGCTTAAAAATGTACCTTTTTGTTTTAGATCTTTTGACTTTCTGGTATAAGTCAAAGTTTACCGACCATGTTGCAATGATTAGTTTCTAAGTGGCGTTTTAGCTTGCTTGGAAGCATGCACTCTGGTGCCAAAGCTTTTATACACAATATGGTCTTTCTTCATTGTTGATAAATGTCAAGTAAAGACCAAATAACATCGCCACCTCTGGTTTATGCTGTATCATCACTTTAAAATGCTTATTAATGTTTAATAAAACTTTCATTTTACACGAAGACAAGGACCACAACCTAAATTTAATTTATATTATTAAATGTATCAAGGATCTTGAACATAAACATAACATTTTTTATTTAGACATTTACTCAAACTTAATATCTTTATCATACCACCATTCAGTGGATTCAATGAGGCCCCAGAGAATCTGCAGTTATGTATATGCAGCAACTATGTACTGAGAATGTTTGACAGTTTAGAACAATCCAGAATATAAACATTGTCTATAGACCAAGTGCCATCTAGTGTTGAAACAGACATTTTAACAACACTGGATAGACAGGGATTTGTGAGGTGTCAGTTAAATGAATTGTGCATTGAATTACGATTGCCTAGAATTATTAAAATTTCCGAATATCCTGTGGTACCTCAGGACGCTGTGGTGCACACTTTGGGAATCTCTGGACTAAGTCACAACTATAAAATATACTATAATTATAAGCTAGTTAAGATGAGGCCCTAATGGATATCAAATATCTTCATCGTCAGTAGTGACACAGAGGGAGTTTAATCCTTAGCCAAGTTATGAAAGAAATTATATTGGTGACAAAGATGCTTGAAAAGGTTACATAAAACACAGAAATGATGGAGCAGCCTGCCATAATTGTCATGTAAAATAAGTTTCTGTCCGTTGTACAAAACTACGGCTTTGAAGTATTTTGGTTACTTCTCTTTAGTGTTGCCAATTTAGATATTTTATATCTAAATTTAGATAATTCTACAGAGCAGAGGTCAAGGGAGATAATTTGAGAAACTATGAAGAAAGATCTATAATTTTATTATTAGATTTCTCAAGAACCACTGATCCAAAAAAACTTTAAACTCAACAGTGTGATGCCTTTCATGCTGACTAATATATCTGGTGAATGTACACTAGACGGTTGTCGAGTAATCACAGTGCATGCACAAATCTTTTTCAATTGTAGCTATGTGTTTTTATGTTTATTATTAAGGTTAGCCTTAATAATAAACATAAAAACACAAGATGTGTTGCTGAAGGTCAAGACACTTACTGCAAGAATTGTGGCACTTAGAACCACAAAGTACATTCTGCAAATAATAAAATACAGAAATACGCATCCAAAGTTTAACTTATCGAAATGCCATCATTTTGAAACTATTGCACATATTATTCCATTAATTTTCTTTTGTTCTGTAGCTAAAACATCTACTTTAAGATATGCACACTTTCATCAGAAAAAGATGTGGCATTTTGAAGCAAAAAACTTTAAACACGTGGGAATTTCGACTACTTTTTGAACACCACCCAATCCATCTGCCTTGCTCTCCAGATAGAGCAGGCTTTTGAAGATTATAGTGGTATACTTAACTCAATTTTTGCCATACATGGGGGAATTGTACCTTGGGGTTATCGCCTCAATTGAACTCATCATACGAGTCAAAACAGTGAACAAATCAATCAAGATTACCTGACAAATATTGGCTATTCAAAAAAAAAAAAATACTAATGAGAATGCAATATAAAGCAGAAAATCTTTGGACAGAGGCATGAACACTGAAATTCTTTTTGGTGTAAGCTTCTTTTTTTACTAGAAATATTAAGGGATTCTTATGTTTGAGAACATTCGTTATAGAATCCAGAAATCCAAATTTATGGAAAGACAAAAAAAAAAAAAGAAAAAAAAGAAAAGATATTGGATATGTGCCACAAGATGTGAAGAAAGTTCATTCAAGCCTTTCTTTACCTCTGAATTTTTTAATGAGGGATTGTTTGAATATATATTGCCAATGATGTGTAAACTAAAAAGAATGCTTATGGTCTAACAATGATGAACCTCTGAGCTATACTCCTTGGGTAAATACACTGATGAGCCAAAACATTATGACCACCTGCCTAATAAGGCATTGGTCCTCAATGTTCAATCAACTAATCAGGCATGGACTCTGCAAGAACTCTAGGTTTTCTCTGGTGTCTAGTGCCAGGATGTTAACAGCAGGCCCTTTAACTGCTCCATGTTACCTGGTGGTGGAGGTTCTGCAGAGTGAACATGTTGGTCCAACACATCCCATAAGTGCTCAATGGGATAAACAATAGGATCTGGGGAGTTTGGTGGCCAGGGCAAAACAGTGAAGTCTTCAATTTCCTGAAACTATTCTCGTATAACTCGTGCAATGTGGCAGGGCGCATTGTCCTGCTGAAAGATGCCACTGTAGAAAACTTGCCATGAAGGGATGTACCTGGTCTTCAATGATGTTCAGGTAGGTGGTACACAACAAAATACCTTCCACATGAATGATACAACCCAGTGTATCCCAGCAGAATGTTGCCCAAACCATCACACTGCCTCCACAGGCTTTGTTTTCACACATTGCATCTTGGCGCCATCGCTTCCCCAGAATAATGATGCAGACGTATCCTGCTGTCCACCTTATTCTGGAGAGGGCTATTCATCAGACCTTCTTCCATTGATACAAGGTCCAGTTCTGATGCTCGCATGCCCATTGAAGACACTTTCGCAATGGACATTGGTTAGTACGAGTACCCTGACTAGCCTGCGGCTATGCAGCCCCAAACACAACAAGGATCAATGTACAGCATGTGTTGGAGCATTCCTTCCTTCACCTTGATTAAAGCTATCTGCAATTTGTGTCACAGTAACCCTTCAGCTGGCTCTTACTTGATGAGAAAGTCTGTTCACTTTGTGCATCAATAAGTCTTGGCCACACCCAATGCCTTGTATGCAGTTGATCCCCCCCCCGACCACTGTTGATAAGTACTCACCACAACTGAATGAAAGAACCCACAATGCTCTGACCTGATCTTCTGACCATAATTTGGCTTTTATCAAAGTTACTCAAATCTTCTTGCCCGTAACTGCAGCATTCAACATATCAAAATCCAGTACGCAAGGCAGGCTTACATACCTGACTGTAACATGCAAAGTTGTTACGAGACAATAGCCAACATTTTTGGCCCATCAGTGTATATACAGGCTGAGTATCCCCTATCCGAAATGCTTGGGACCAGAAGTGTTTCAAAATATTTGTATACATAACAATATAAACATAAACACTTTCTTTTTTTCTTATCACTGTTACTCATAAGGGTATCTGCAGCCTTTTGACATTTTCAACAATATCTTTGTACCACAGAGGAGAGAATAAACAAAAAAAATACAGTGATTGATGCATGTAGGTCTGGCGGTGACAATAATTTGTTTTAATTGGGACTTGTTTCGTCTTTCATTGTTTGTGTAATTTAGTTTTACATTTTTAGAAATGTAAAACTATATACCATAAAGACGGAGCAATAGGTCTTGGAAATCAGCCGTGTCTCTTTGAATCATACTACAGTGATGTCAGGTGAGGAATTTTACACTTGTGTTCTGAAATTGGCTCTTAAAATGTTTGGGAACATTTAAGTTTTCAGAGTTTTACAGGTAAAGTTTTGTAATAATGAACAGCGCACTACTGGTGACATACATAAAAACTTCAGCAGTTCGTTGACTCGTGGGATGACTATGCCATCAGCATTTTAAGTCAGATCATGTCAGCTATTAACACTGTTGTGATTGTAACTTTGTACATACTGTACCCTCGTAACCATGCCTCTAAAGCACGAAGCTGCTGCAAGTGATGATGAAAAGAAAAACAGGAAGTGAAAATAATAAAGCAACTGGAGAGAGGTGAAACGCCATCGTCCAATGTGAACAATCCTAACAGCATGGAAATAAGATACTTGTATGTAATAATATTACAATTGTTGTTTCTTTAATAGTTTTTAATGCATAGAAAGGTAGAATATATACTAAGACAAACATTTCACTAACTGATGCTAGATATCCACAGTATAACTGTTCCGACTTACATACAAATCAGACCTAGGAACGGAACTCGTTCTTAATCTGGGGACTTCCTGTATTCCAAATTTTTAAAAGCTTACTATTTTTGAGGGTGTGTATTGCGGGTACTGTATTTCCCCCACCATATGATATGCACCCCCCCCCCAAAAAAAAAACCTCACACAAACTGTATTATACCATGAAAGTCAGTGTTTAGAGTTAGGGGTAACTGGTACCCAAATACTTGTTTGCTAGAATAGCCCCCTAAACAAACCCAGGTTGGAATGTTTGCATTACATGGCAGAGAATATCATAATATGCAAATACAGGATTCTAAAGCACAGATAGCGGTTTCCTAGATATGGTGTGGATCGATTTTTATTTATAACACCTAAATTTAAAAATGATCCTTAAAGATTAAGCAGGATATTAACCCATTAACTACAGCAGGTCTTCAAGATTAATAGTTATCCAACTGCAAGATGAGAGCCCTTGTCCATTCCAAAATAAAAGCCTTGACTAACAGAGAGAACTGAGTTGCCATCAATCACAATAAAATGGAAATTTTATTGAGTTAGCCATAGAATTGCAATGATGGAAATATCCGTAATGGGTTAATAACTCGCTACAGCCATAAGTCTGACATTATCCCATAAGACAATGACTTCTGTATGAAGTTAGCAGCTTCCATTCCCTCACGTCAAACAAGAACAATAGTTAATGTTCCAAAGAAAGAAACAGTCATTTAATGCAGTAACAAACCTAATGGGAGGAGGGTGGTACAAAGAGAGCAAATAACTTTGAATAGGTTTATTACATTATTACAGGTTATTCAATATAAATAACACATGGGATCAGTAAGCAATGATCCATGATGGAATGAAAACCAATAATTGATATTTAAAAAAAAAAATATCAATCTTTTCTCATTAAATAAGTTACCAGGAGGCATTGACTCTTTGAGAACATTTAACACGTGTTCCATTTTAATATTTTAAGCAATATAACCATTTCTCATTTCCTATAAAAAAAAAACAAATTACTTCTTTCAATATGAAATATTATAAAATAGCTTTTACATTATTTTTGCTAACTATATTCAATAAAGGTAATTAAAAATTAAAAGAGATTTTGCGGATAGGTTGGTCACTAAAATGTTAAAACACATTTTAATAAATAGTGTATGCAAAGAATATGGAAATCTATTTTGAGCCACTAGCATTCTTAATATGGAAAATATACACCTAAGTGTAAATATTAGATTGGGTGACTATTGAGCGGCTGGAGTAAGGGAATACTTGGCAATTGGTAAGGAAGAGGAAAGGTTAAGTGGACAGTATTGTTTTGATCTTTCAGGTCTGATTGTTTAAAGGGGTGTGTCCATTTCATCCAATCACAAAGTGCCAAGTATTCCCTTACTACGGCTGAAGCTTAACAGCGACACCAGTTCCAACGCAACAGGAAAGCAAACCAAAAGTATTTCAGTGAAAGTGCTTTAAATTCATACAAATATTAAAAGTACATAAATTATACGTAGCGTAAAACACTTTACATTTATTTTCGATATTATCATTGTGTGATTGAAAACACAAATGACAGAAGGTATATAGATCCGCTCAATCTTCCTCCACAAAATATTATACATAAGGAAAATATTCATTAAAAATGTATGTCCATCTTAATTAGACATTAATTTTAGGTTTTTTTTATTTGTAAATCTGACATTAACAAAAACAAATGAAACATGGGTACATTAGATCTTTTCATGCATATATTTCAAGGTGACCTCAAATTGAATAGCATATTTAAAAAATTTAAAAACTAATACTTTTATTGGCTTGTTTAGAGATATCAACTTAATTTACTACAATATCTTCACTAAATATAAACGAATCATTGGAAAACCCAAACAAACCAGACATCTGCTTTTCACATAACTGAATGAAGAATTACAGTTGACCTTCACTAATCCAGCACGATTGGGACATGAAGTGTGCCAGATTAGTGAAAATGCTGAATCAAAGAAGGATTACCGCTAAACAATATCTAACCATATCTTTAAAATAAGTAAATCAGTATGTTAGATAAGGGAACAGTTTCAAGCAGGAATTGTTTGCCTGTGTTTACAGATGATCAGATCTAGTACAACCAAAACAATGCACAGCAGGTTGATGTCAGTAGTCCAAGAAATTCTAAATCAGTGCCGAATTAGTGAAGGTTCTGGATTACAGGTAGCCGGATTAATGAGGGTCTACTGTACTATGATATCACAGAGCTCAGAATAACTTAGCATTGCCAGTAATGACAATAATCATTAGCCAAATTACAAAAGATATAGATTGCATTAGTGAGAAAGATGCCTGGAAGGTTACATAACACTAATAGAAATGATGATTAAGATGAGGCATAGCAATTGTCACTTAAATTGGAATTTCAGTGTATTTTTCTATATTTGGGAAATAGAAAAAAAAAAAAAAAAAAAAAAAAAAAAAAAAGGAAATCACAAAACTTGTCATATTCCCAACTTTTATAGAAGGCAACATGCATTTTTAGACATGTGTAACATTATACATCACTTTGGTAAGGAACTTGCAAATATGAGCATAAAAGACATTCTCCTGTTTAACTACTTTATCTTCCATGATAACAATAAATTCATTGTTTGTTATAAAACTAAGTTTAGTTTACACACTTTGTAGTGGTTCATTAGGAAAAATAGTTAAAAAGAATTTTTTTTTTTAAAATTAAAAATGAGCAACTTTTACACTAAGTCACAAAAATATTAGGAAATCTTTTTTATATCGATTCAACATACATGACCTATGACTATTGGGGAACAATTCCCCCCACCCATAAACTACACAGAAGATTGAGAAAAATAAGTCTTTCAAGAGGTCAAGAAATAATTATAAAACAAGCATTATATAAAAAGTAGAAAATACTGTTACATGAGCATATAAAGAAATTTAATATCAGCCAATATTGTTAGACAGCTTACAAAGCAGGCTAATGCATATAACAATGACATTTCAGTAAAGAGTTGAAATATTCTAATACAAATATTTTAAAAATCAAGCACATTAATTTGGAGTTAAAATATTAAACCATGAAATAAAAAATGTAAAAAATAAATAAATCAAATAGCAGGTTTTTAAAATAGATTGTGATGGTAAGATTGAAAATGAAGACTTTCAAATCTTATGAAGCAATGAAAATTAAGCTCTTTGATATTTTGTTAAGATCATACATATTGAAGAAAACCTATTAGACAGGTTAAAGAGGATGTGAGAATAACTATCTTTCCCCCTATTTTTCAACTTGCCAAATACTAAGGGTCTGGCTTTCCTATCTCTTGCCAATGTTGGTTAAGTGATCTGGGGGGGGGGGCACATAAATTCAAGTTTGTTTTTTTAATAAAAGAAAGACCACTCAGAAAACATCTTATAGTAATACAAATTTACCTCAACTGCAAAGGAAATTTCTGAAAATTTCCTAAAGAAAACGCTTGTACGCTTTAGATATTTCACTGGGGTAAGTTTAAAACTAAATTTCCATGAATCCGGAATAAAAAAAAAAAAAAAAAAAAAAAAAAAAAACATAAACAGAATTTTTCAGTGCTATTGTTCATAATTTTAAACTACAGAAGGAAAAAAAAAAAAAAAAAAAGAAAGAATATTGTCCAATGTATAATCCATTACACCACTAAATAGATATTCAGGCTTTCTCTTAGAGAAATTTTCACAACCTCCTCAGACTAACTGCTGATTAAATAGTACTTGTAGTATCATTGTCTGCCTGCAGATGAAATAGCTTTAGTAGCATTGTAAACTTTTCAGAGTAATTCTTTTTCTACGATATAAACATTTGACTGCTATTTGTATCCCCCGCCCCATTATATGGTGTCACAATGTAGAAAGGACTGCACAAGATAAAACTTAAAATAATCTGAAATTATGTAAGTCTTTTACTGAGTATATTAAAAAGATACAATTCTTTTTAAGGAGAAGGAAGGTGAAGATTACTTGATTTCAATACAATGCCAATGATTACAGCTAAAATAGAAAGTTATGTAATTACTAAAATTTCACTCAACTGGTATTTGAATCACTGAATTATATTATTCACAGATGATCATCATTTTATTAAACTTTCGAAAAAAAATTAGTTTCTTAATTATAGTCAATTCGGTGATCAAAAAGCACAAAACAAAATTTAATGTTAAATAACCAATTAGGCTGTGTTCATAGGTCAGGGATACTAAATTAAAAGGCTACAATATCCAAGGTTATCAGCATAATAAAGAAGGTGTTAAACAATATACGAGAAAAGAGAAATTTGAGTAAAAATTAAAAACAGTAAATATTTATGTCCCGTGACTGAAAAAAATAACCAAGTTGAAATATATCTTAGTGACATGGGAGTTCAATTTGACAAAGTGTTTAAACACCTAAGTCTTATACTTAGTTTGAACAAAAGAGGGGGGGGGGAATCATATTTTTCAATTAATTGTAGACCCGTTAAGTTACAAATGGAAGAACAATCGGATTATGATAGAGAATCATACATCATGTTCATAAAATTCAAGGTCTACTGACCGTGTCAAGTATTTCAACTGAAAAAAGTCCCCCCACTCATTAAAAAGTCAGAAAATCCCAATTAGCCACAAAATGTTCATTGTTCCAGTAATGGTTAATTTAAAGCCTACGTAAAAATCAACGTTATTTGCAAATATATATTGTGTTAAATTGTACATCATTTTAATCTGAAAATTAGTGACTTCCCCTCAGTGAGCAACGAGCACCGAAAACAAACTAATTGTAAATAAATAAATGGTCTTCAAATAATTGAACAGCCCTTAAATGCGAAATCGTAGAATTGCTGAAATTAGTACAAATTTAAACCGGGTAGGGACCTCACCCCTAAAAAAAAACAAAAAAAAAAAACAAGTGTTTTTTTGTATCAATTCTGTACATAATTTTAATTTATCTTTGAATAAGCAATACAAATGAAAACATTAGATTTAAAAAATGTACAAATTTAAAAGAAACGGAGAGCGGAAAATGTCAAAAAAATATTTATGAGACTAAAATGAAAAACAAAGAAACATGGATAGGAAGAAAAAAGAATTAAAGGATCTATAGAAGATAATTTAGTCATTCAATGACAATATAAAGCATTCTCAGTAGTAGAATGATTAGATACACTGATAGCAACTAGCGATTGATTAAGCAAAATATATCCAATAATAAAACTTGGGTGAACGAAAAATGTCTTATTTAGAAAAATATTTTTTTTTAAATCAGTTCGTTGCATGGATTCATTTGTAAAAACAGACTGCAGTTTCAATTTGTTTGAAAGAAAAAAAAAAAAAAAAAAAAAAAAAAAAAAAAAAAAAACTGAATCGCCTTTTTTATTTATTCTATGAAACTAAGCTTGATATAAAAAATTAAAAAAAACGCCAAAAAAACCACCTCAATAGGAAAGAGTAGAATAATCGTAATTAATATTGATAAATAACATCAGTTTGAAATGAGGAGGAGGAGGAAGAGGAGGACGAGTAAAGAAAGGGAGGGAGGAGGAGGAAGTGATGTTCACATTTCAGCACTACTAACTACGAACTTGAAACTGCAACCTTAAAGACAGATCTCTTCCTTACATCAAGCATTCATCATGTGCGGTTATGATACACAAATATACTTGATGGGTTCACCAATGTGACAAATTGATCCACAAGGATAAGACAAAACAAACACAAATAATGACTAAGAAAAACGAACAAGAATCGTAATAACTCAAACAGTTCAATGAAACGAGTTTTTTTTCTTCTTTTTTCCCCCAAGTGGAACATTAAGTACAATAAAATGAGTAGAAACAGCAACAGTCGTCCTAGCGATGAATCTTTTGAGCAGTAGCATGTCGCCGAAACATCTGCGACAGTTGACAACACGAAGAAAACATTTAAAATAAAAGTCACCTTGTATGTTAATTATTACTAATAATACATTCACTAAAGCGATCGCACCACTACGCCATTCATTCTTCTCCAGAGAAATCCTCTCAGCTTCTACAACTTTCTCACACACAACACGTTAGAGATAGTTAAGGCTGACTTCAGTATTCTAAAATCACCGCATCAAATTGGGGATAAAAGACTGTATATTAGACAATGATCACGATCAAGCTCCCTTTAATAAACATTTAAATTTAGTCTAGTTGAAAATAAATTGTTAAAAAAATAAAATAAATACACCATTTCGTTACCGCTAGCAACATGTGTGTCTTTAGTTTTTTTTTTTTTTTAACCAAAAAGGAAAAAACAATTTGGTTTAAAAAAAAAAAAAAATCCTGTTAGTTAATAATATTAACTTCCCTGGCGGGAAGTTAAAATATACTTAAGCACAATCGTTTTTTTGAATATATATTTTTAGAAAATCTGATAAAAAAATAAGTGAAAATTAATGAAAACAAGCAATAACGTTAATATCAAATTAATCCGATTGTGTTAATTACGGGAGAGCAGTTTCGTGAAGGTGCACGCTTATAGCAAATCTCGTACTATGGTTATTTGTTCAATATTTGCATCGACTATTTGCGTATCATCAAGAGGATACATCGGAAAGTAAATAAACATGGGTAATAATAGGTTCTTTTATATGAAAATAGGTTTTCTGGTTGGTTAAATAAACTAAACAGATAAGATTGGTTTCATAAGCGAGTGAGTGAAAAATATGGAGATGCTGATACACAGGCAGTAGAGAAGAAGAACATCATGATACACTAGAGGAAAAGAGGAGGGTACGGTGAGGAGGCTAACTTAATAAGAGCTCGGCAGCTGTCATGTTAAAACATTGTTTCGAATCTTGTTAGACGACAGATTTCACGATTGTATATACTATAAATATCAAGTATTAGTTAAGTTTATGTAGCGATATCCATATCGGGAGAAAGGTGAAGACAATATAAAAATAATGGATGAAAAAATAAAAATGGAGTAATTTTTCAGAACACCGATCGACACAAAACTATCTGAATAATAATAAACATTAAAAATAAAAAAATTAATGAAGTCGCTCATATTTGGATTTTTTTAGCAGTTTAGAAATCGAATCAACAGTTCCCTTTTGATCGATAACAAAGTGAAGCTTTTAAAGAGGAAATTTGGAGAAATATAATTCAGAAAGGAAGAATTAAATAATGAAAGCAGAGATACCAATCTTATATGGTAGACAGACAATTCATATTTCGTTGAGATAAAGTGACAAGAATGTTACTAAAAATAAACAGGGACTTATGAAAACAGAAGCTTTATCAGTTCTAAAGTTAAGGTCCCATGACGATCTTCGTAGTCATTTTAAAGAGTAGAGTTTTTTTTAAACACAGTAAACACACAATGTAGAAGTCGATTTGATGTGAACATGACGACACCAATGAATGATTGATAAAAATAAAGCTTTGAAAATGGAGCATAAAAATAACTTCATAAATGAAGAATTCGAAAAGAGACCAACAAAGTAGCCACATTTAATAATGAAAATAAAGACTTAACATTAACAATGTGATTTCTTTTAGTCACTAAAGACATCAAATTTGTAGTCGATATGACTGGACTCTGGATGTTAATTCAATTGAAATTAATTAAAAGATTAATCAAGAGATTTAAAAAAAAAAAAAAAAAAAAAAAAATGAGTCGATAATCGCGGTTTGAACGGGATCAATAAAAAGGTTCTTTGATATTGAACTTACCTACAAAAATCTTTGACTACCATCAGGTGTTAGAGTCCTTAGTGTTAAAAGAAATTGATTTTTGTTTAATTCGTTCCTTTGGATAAAATTCATGTAACTTATTAAATGTAATCCCGAGTAGAAAAGGAAGACTATGATATTGGATCAGTTATAGAATAGAATGAAATGTCATAAGAGACTAATTAGCAAATAAATGGTTGATAAAATGTGATGGTGAAGAAGAGGAAAGTCTTAGAAAGCAACAAGATTCCCGTTTTTGTACTTACACCTTTTTGGTTTAAATCGGACAGCAGGTAGGAAGAAGAAAGGTGGAAAAACATGAGAAAAGAGACTAGAAAAAGTCAGATAAAAACCGTTTCATAGTTGGGCTTTTTTTTTTTTTTGTTAAATATCTTTTTTTTGATATAAGCAAACAGTAGTAACACAACAATTCGGCGGAAAATTAAAATATACAGGAAGGAATAAGGATTAAAAAAAAAAAGATGAACGATTTGAGAATGGGTTCAAGTACAGTTTGAGTGAGCGTTAAACAAAAACAAGAAATAAAATCAAGTCAGATTTAGACGGTAATTAAAAGAATGGGAAAATACATTGTCCACTAAAACTAATATTATTTGGTGGCACTAAATGCAAAGAAATATCGAAAATAAGAGATAGAAATGTAGTCTATCATCATTATTATTATTATTACTGTTACAACTACTACGAACGGCGACGACGATCACCTCCACCATTTCAATTCTCTCTTCTTATTCACTCCACCAAAACTGTACCACATAAAATGACAATTACACACAAAAAACATCAAATTATTTGACAAACAATCACAACATATAAGTAAGAGTGGACGTGCTGTCAATATTCCCTGTTAAGGGATCACAATGAACAGCCCGAACCATTAACTAAAAGTCTGGCTTATTACCTGAGTCGCCTCCACAACTCTCGCGACGGCCACCATTAAAGCTTTTTCTTCCTGTGACGTCAACAGTTTTCGCGTAATATTTTTTTGGCATGATTGATAAAATGTATCATTTAATAAATTTCGATAGTTTTTTCACCCATCAAATTGAAAACCTCATCTTTTTCTGTTGGTAGATATAAAAAATAATGCAAACATTGAAAGAAAGTTGTTGTTACGTCATCAAATTCTGCGTCCGTTACGACAGGAAGTGACCTCTTTGCAAATATTGAAGGTCATGCACAGTTGAACTTTCACACACATACACAGGTGAAGAGGGGGTGAGAAAGTGGAAGAGCGATATAGAGGGGGAGGAAGTGAGACATAGAGGGAGATTAAGGAAGAGATAGACGAAAGAGAAAGAAAGACAAAGAACGAACGAGTGAGGGCAAGAGAAAGAGAAAGAGAGAAAAGCCGGATGGAAAGAGTTACGATCTGGCTGTCCAAGGGGGCTCCGCCGTGGTCGAGAAATTTACGCCTCTCCTCAAAGTTTATTTTAACAGATTTTACATACATGTAAGTTTTTATAATTTTTTTCATTGCGAATACAAACTGTTGAACTAATTCCTTTCTATTTGTATTTATGCCATCCAACTGTTATTTCATTGTTTTAAGTTAAATTTCATTTCTGTTGTTGTTGACGTTTCTCTTGTTTCCTTTAGGAAAAAAGTCGAGGATGATTCTTTTGAATTCTTCTTCCCAACACTTTTCTCCCTAAATTTCCCACTTGATGCACACACCTCACGTCTTACACTTTTATATCGTGTCTATATAGTCTGGACTTTGTTCTTATTTGCTTTATTATTTCTTTTAAATAAACTGAAGAAAATCTTTACTGTTCAGAGAGTGTTAAAATGGACTCGTCTACTAGTACTAAAACTTTTAAACAACTTTTCATTTTCTCATTATCATTAATTTTTAGACTATTTTTTTTTTTTAGTTGCTTTTTATCGCATCTGAATAAATACGTAGTAGTCTAAAAGTAATGATTTACAAATGCATTAAAAAAAAAATTAAACTTTTTTTTTTTCTTTTTCTTTTTGATTTGAAAGATTAACGCGTTTGTTTCATTTTTGGTTTTAGTAAATGAGTGAAGAAATAATTAAAGATTTTGACTATTTTCAATTGCAAAATGAACGAGCAAATAATATTGCGGGATTTTTGTTTTTAGTTTATTTCTCGATGTGATGTGTCATTTACTAAAAGTAAAATAAACATTAAATCAGTGGTTCTCACCTTTTTTACTCCATGGCCCCTTTTAATGTGTAATTTACCTGTACGGGGGGGCCCCCTTAACCGTTAGGAAAAATATTTACATTTATTTTAAAATACATATCCCATTTATTTCATGTGACCTGGTCCATGAGGTGGGGGGTGTTGAGAACCACTGCATTAAACAATCTACCTGTGTTTCAGGTCAGGCATTTGAAATCGCCAGGTAAAAAGGATTGCAAAAGTCTCCATCTTAAGCAAATTTTCATAAAAGAAAGCGTTAATTTAATTTTACAGGATTTCTTTACAACCTGACAACTTTAACCCAGTTATTAAATTAAGCCTAATTCTTGGAATCAAATGGAAATTCTATGTTTTTGTTGGTTACTATGATGACTTGAGACTTACGCGGCCGACTTCTTGCTGTCCCCTTTTTCTTCTTTTAATTTAAACTGTTCATTTTATTCGTTTACATTTTTTTGGGGGGAAACAGAACTTCAAACCCGGGTTTTTATTTGAATCATCAAAATCATTTTCAAATGTAACGTAAATAAACTTTTACAAGTAACGGAAAATGCACAACTACATTTTCCATTTAAGTTATTGTCACTTTATTTTTTTCACTTTTAGAAAGGTGTCTTTTGTCCGATCAGTTGGATTTGTTTTCGTTATTCACTTTGAGTCTTGTAATCCAAAATTAGATATTTTAATTTTTAAATATTTATCGATTCGATAACAATACGATAATTTCCTATTTTACGTACCTAAAATTATAGTACTAGAAGAGAATTTTGTTTTCTTTCAATCCATTAGAACTTTCGAACCATCAGGAAATTTGTTTAGTTTGTTTTTATTTTTTAAATTAAAGGTTCTACGAGGGTGTGTAGTGTGTCTGTTTACAATATAACTATGATGCTAAACTAAACTTTGTGCCATTTTTACGGAAATACGGCTTATATGAATTATCTTTCCTTTGATCTGAATTTCAATTCTCTTATTTTTTTAAACATCACGCGGCTTGTGCCATTGTTAACGGGGGTAATGTAAGCCACACTTCCGTAAAATGTGTCGGAAAGTAAGTGCTCAGTTTTTTAGCATTTATGGTAACATCGTAAAAAGCCCCCCTCCTCCGCTCGTAAAACCTTTTAAAAAGAAAAGAAAACTAACAAATTTCCACGAAGGTCTAATGGATATTGAAACTTAAAGACAATTTCTGTTTTCTAGGAAAACTATTTTAGGTCCCTATGTAATAGGAAATTAAATTACCAATAATTCCGCCCTCTTTAGGTTTTCTTTTTGTCTCTTTACTTTAATAAAGTGGTATTCTTCTTTTTAGAAAGAGGATATGGAAGAAGAAATGGCTAGGTTGGGACGGCTACTTTTTTTAATTGACACTTCAACACTTGGTGCTTTTGCCTTGATGTCAGCTCGAATTCCGACTGCCTTTTACTTCCTCTCTTTTTGTTAGTCACTAAAAAAGCCAAACAAATGAGTAAATATCTGTACAACTCCCATTTTTAATAACAATTGACTGCTAGCAGCATCCATTGGAGTGTTGGAAGTCTAACACAGTTATTCTGTTGCACAGAGAATTTTACTCTAACAATTAAAGTGCTGTTAGAGTATTCACCACCACTAGTGTTTGTTTGTCTTTCCGTCTGTTTGTCCACATATCTCCAATAGTTTTCAATTACATTTTGTGGAAGGGTGGGCAATGGTCTATGGAAGAAGTGATTCAATTTTGTGGCGGATCCAGGAATTTTTACAGTTACCTCCTATGCATGGGCGTCCGCTGCCACTTTTCCGAGGGGGGGGGCAAAAAAAGGATATACCCTCCTGTTAACCAGCTAAGAATAATACCATCCTTTTATATGGGTACAGTCAGTTAGGTGTACATCACCATTATTGAGGTTCCAACTTTCACCCTAGGTGAGAAGGCCTTATCCGGAGGGGAGGGGGCAAATGCCCCGTTTGCCTCCCTGTGGACGCCTATGCCTCCATGAATTGTTGATATATGTCCACAATATCTCCTAAAGTTCTTAATGAAGAAGGGTAGTTCATAGGCTAAGGTAGAATTGATTAAACTTTGAGGTGTATTCAGAAAATATTTTACAGTTACCTCCCCTGCATCGTAACTATTTGTGTGTTTTCTAGTTCAGTTAATATTAATTAATGATAACCAGTATTACTTGACAACATGATTGCTTGTGCAGTCGGTTATATGACATGCATATACATTGATAAAAGAGCTGTCATGCCTGTTGAGAAAGATGGATGCATTTTAAAATGGTGATGCTATTTTCATCAAATATAATTTGATGCAAAAATTACCTTTTTTATGTTTGTCTGCCTAATGCTGTTAACTGATTTAGTTTTGTTTAAATTCATTTTCAGGAAGTAACATTGCAGCTTAGTAGCAATACTATTAACCTTATTTAACAGTAAGCCACAAGGCTTATCTGATAGACATTGAGTTTGCCTTCTCAATATAGTCTGCTGTCACATTCTCTGCCTATTGCAGTCAGACTGCAGTAATAAAGAGGTTAAATATTTGCATAAGCTTTAGTCTAAAACTATGATTAAACCAAAATATAGTTAGCTTGATCATTGTGATTTTATCACATCTTGAATCATATCTCAAAATGATCAACTAAAGATACATCTAACAGATGTACTTGGGTTAGTATTTAAGGTGTGATTTTCCTGTATATCATCCCATGTAGTGTTTCTTTCTGGAGTTTCACTAGAGTTTTAGAAATGTTGTTACTTGTGTTGGGCTAGATTCCTTAGATAAGTTACCATATATTTTGGCAGATAAGGCACCCTTCAGATAAGACGAGGTCCTAATTTCAGTCTGAATTTCATGGTTTTAGCTCCTTGTTTTTGTATCTGGCCTATAGGACGACCCCATTTTTGGGGTTATTTTTTGCATACCTCAAGTGTTGTCTTATCTGCCAAAATATACAGTATTTTTAAACATGTTAAGTGAAACAGTTTACAAATAACTTATTTAAGGAAACTAGCTCAACACCAGTATCAAAATTTCTAAAGCTTTTACACTAGTGAAACCCTGCAGCGGAAGAAACTCACTCCTTAAACGCCCACCCCTATTACGTTATATATTCTATTCTAGTTTCTGTTACTACTTTCAATTCCTTGTTCAATTTATTTGCATATCTGCACTCTCTATTTATTTGCATATCTGCACTGTCTATTCTTTTTTATGTTCTGTTATTTATAAAAATATTTCTATGGTCTTTTTTGTCAATTTTTCCCATCATGAATCAATCTTTTTCCCTCTTGTTACTACTTTCACTTTGTCACTAAAACCAGAACAACTATGAAAAAAGCTATATATGAAAATACAAAAGTAAAAATGAATGACATTTTAATTATATAAAATATCAACATGACATTGAAGGAATTTACTCATTCAAACAGTACAATAATTTTAAAATGTAATCATAATTTTTGTCTGTGGGTGTTATTTATTATACAAAGATTTTTGAAAAAAATCTTTTTTATCATCACAATGTTTCAGCGACTTAAGGTATCTGTTATATCTTGTCACCTTCAGAGAATATTGAACTAAATCTCCTATAGCAGTGTTTCTTAAACTATATCAGTGTCATTTACCCTCAAGTCTTTATTACAAAATCTTATTCACCCGTGACTTTCCTTATGTTTTTCATTATTTCCATTTTATTCTCCTTCATGTATAATTTTGTATCCTGAGCCAAAAGTATAAATTAACTCCTTTCTTTAGTGTTTATTTTATTCACATATGGAAAGAAAACTAGGAGTGACCAATAAATTATTAGAATTTTTCTAGTTTACATAGATTTAGCAAACAGCGTTCTTAGAACTTGACGTTATTTCTAAAAATCTAATTCTATCTTATTGTACATGTTTATCACAAAAATTACTTTAAGAATAGAAAAATATATCTGAGTAAATTAAGTCCTTCATGTTTCATTCACCCCCAAAATAATTTCGTTCACCCCTGGGTGAATCATTCACGAAAAACTGGTCCATTGTTCTGTTGCTTTTTGTCCCATCTTATGTTGTTCTCCTTTCTCCATTGAGCCAATGTACTCCTGCACTCTTTGACCTATAGTTTGAACTCCTGATTTCTAGGTAACAAGACCACTGTTTATACACTAGGCCTATGAAACATGATCTAGTAAATAAAAGCATTAGTCTACATTTCCTGGAAGTATGGATACAGCAGACATTGGCCAATGTGATAAAAACAACCAAGATGAAGATTCAAGTTCAAAACGACAATTGTGTAATAAAAACATAAGATGATTATGTGAATCTTAAATCTAATCAATAAAAGTATATAGCTTCTATTACCTGGGAAGGCTTTGAAATTAAATAGTTTAGTGTAAAAAAACAAATACTAATATAGTTTATAAATATTTAAGCTTACAAAAATGTCCCTGAAATGTAACTATTTCAGGAGGAGGAGTAGTAAAATTGAGTATGTATTGTTTTCATTTGTTTACCTCTTCCAACAAAGTTACAAGAGGTATATGTATTCATTCATGTCTGTCAGTCCACACAATATCTCCAAAAGTTCTCAATGAATTTCAATGACAATTTTCTGAAAGCTTATGCTATGGGATAAGGAAGAATTGGTTAAATTTTGGTGTGGATCCAGGAATCTTTTGTTGAGATATCTTTTCAAATTTTTTTTTTTTTTTTTCATCTATACATTCACTCCTGATTGGCCATACAATATCTCCAAAACTTCTCAATGAATTTCAATGACATTTTGTTGAAGGGTGGGCCTTGGGCCGAGTAAGAAATGATTACATTTGCAGGCAGTTCATGGAATTTTCTACTGTTACCTCCCATATATGACCTGGTTTTCATTCAGTTTTAGTGGCATTGGCAGAGGTATGTGCTTTATAGCTCATTATTGTATTGATATTTTCTTACAAGAAATATTTATCATAGTGATGTTTCTATTAGAAACAGTAATTTGATATTGATTATTTTAGCTATATTAAGTTGGTATATGTATTCACTCCTGTTTGTCCACATCTCCAAAAGTTTTCAATGTGGAAGGGTGGGCCAAGGGCTAAATAAGAATTAAGTTTTAGGGTGGATCCTGGAATCTTTTTTCAATTGACAGATATTTTTTTATATTAATACAAAGGTCCAAATTATGGAAAACTGAAACTTAGTTACCTACCCTGAATCGTAGCTATTTATGAATTGATTTTCATTAAGTTTTTAGTTAATGTCTAGGATTTTACTTGCAATTGGTATTTACCACCTTGACAGAGGTATGCTCTTGCTCTCTCTCTCTCTCTCTCTCTCTCTACTAGTTCATCTTGTCTTTATGCTTCAAATTCGTAGTAGTATTAGATGTAGTAGTATTATTTTATCAATGCTGTTCCTGCTGCAGCTATTATGGCCTGGACATTTCCTTTTTGGAGAAAAGCTTAATTTTAGTAGACCTGACCATTGATTTGTTGAATAGAAAAGGTTATTTTATTGTCCACTAATGAAAGATTAGGAAGGAATTCTCTCTGATAATTACAGACATTTTGTACTAATCTGTCACTTTTAAATTGCATAAATTATCTCTGCAAACTTTGTAAGATTAGCCAGTCCTTCTTTCTATCTTTTCTTTTCTAATTGTGTAATCTCGGAAAGACGTGAGTTCTTTTTGGAAAAAGGAAGAAAAGAACAGAAAATTATATTTAAAAGAATTTTTTTTTTTATTATTGATGTCCTCTTACAGTATACAGTAGCAAAGATGACACTATATTGTATTTTATTCCACCATATGCACTTGTATATCTCTTATTACATTCTGAGCCAAATTTGATAACTTTTTGAATTACTTTGTACTACAAAAGAACTTTTTATAGTTAGACATTTTAAAGTTTCAAAATCATTTGGATTTTGCTGATTTTAAATTCAAATTGCCACTAAAATTCAAATGTTTTTTTCTTGCTACTTTGAAGAACAAAAGTTGAAGCTACTGTGCACTTGTAGAAGATAAAGAGATGTTGTATTGTGGTAACAAGAAAACTGATTTAGCTTTGCTACTAATTTTCCCACTGTATTTAATTAATTGCCTTCATAACAGACGTACCTAATGATTTTTATTAGGGAGTGCAGGCCTCTAATTTGTCGAGTGTTGTGGGCCTGCAGGCCGAAATAAGGGCTATATTGACAAATGGTAAACAAATGGAATGTTATTAAAATATTGGTTTTGTTTTGTTAAAATGAAAAGCAAAGATGAAATTCCAGATTGAATCTTGATTATGGAATGCTTATACAAGAATTTAGAATAACAAAATAATGTTGGCTGATCCGGCTAAAGAATTTGCTGACGCAAACAAAAATGGTGTAATGTTTTAATGTCAAGAAAAGATTGTGTGTTAAAAATGTGCAAACTAGTAGAGGTGAAAACCTAATGAGTCAGAGACCAGGGCCAGCTGTCAAAGAGGTAGCTAGGCCTTTTGTCTGCCGAACCCAGCACAGGGGGCATGGTCAGTCAAACTCTGTATTTTTAGAGCTGCACAGCTTTTGATGTGAAGTTTAGAAATATGAGAGATACATGCAACTTACTGTGTTTCTCTTTTAAACTCTGTAGCAGCTATATTTTGTGTGTGCGTCTTTAACAACTCAAAATTCAACAATATTCTGGATGAGAACTTTAAACTATGAAGAATGTTGACAGGTTTATAAACAGTAGATTTTATAGTAATCACATTTCTTAAAAGTACAGATTACCAGAGTGTCTGAAGTGAGGAAAGTTGAAATAAACAAAGTGGTTTATAATTTCAACTGTCGTCTCTTTTTCATTGAAACAGCTGATCCCACACCAATATCTTTCAGCCTAACTGACCGGCGAGTAACCAACACCAGTCGACAAGGTATGGGTTACCTTGGAACAGATTGTTACAGTCATCGAAGTTATACTTTATTCATGCTAGCAGGGGTGTACACCCTTGAGTATGATAATAAAATTTGTTCACAATTTATGTAAAATAGCTCCGTGCCCCACTTGGCCAAGTAACATATACGTGGGGGCTACAGTACTTTATATATTGCTCAACATCATCAACATCATCACCAACATAACACTAAAACTGTCTTTTAAAATGGCTTATATATATTACATTACTCATTTAAAGTCTATTTTATCAAATAAAATAACTATATACCAAGACTCAAATTATTAATAAAAATTGAAGATTTTTATTAAACTTATTAGATTTTATTGGCTATTGCAGATTTTTATTGACTAAATTGGAAAAAAATCTGACGGAACTAGCTGAAAAATAGCTCATTTGGCAACCCTGGAAGAAATTTGCCAACAGGGTAGGGCATTTGTTACACTTCATAAATATAGTTCAATTAAAATTACCAAAGGTTAATAAAATGATCCCAGAATTGATTTTAATATCCACTGTACCAAGACTGGTTTACATAGAGAGTGCACTTTGTAAAAAGACCTTCAGTTGTTTTACAATTCATTTGTGTTTCTACTGAAAATGCTTTTTAAAAAGCATTCATCATAAAGACTGTTATTGCCTCTGTTTTTAAGCATTCTCTATCACAGATCTGTTTGTAAATTTGGGGTCTGCAACTTTGATTTAGATTTCATACTATTCATCATTAAGTCATCTTAGAAATATTTTTGAGATTATTTATTGGATTCTCTCTTAAATTCTTCCTCACACAATGGTATATGATTTTTAACCTGCTCAATGTGATGAAACAATGTTATTTTCAGTCGACAACAATTGTGCACAAGTTCATGGCATTTTACAGATTTGACACCATTTCTTTTTTTTTCTCAGACTTGGGACATTTGTCAATAGTCTTATTTTCTTTTTACTTCATTGTTCAGAATATTCTCATTTTCTTTTCTTTTTTTTTCACTACATTTTGGTAAGTGCATTCTCCAGCTTCCTTCAACTGTGTATAACTCTTTCAGTGAGGGGGTGGGGGTGGGGGTTTCCTACAAATGTTCCTACAAAGCTTCCTACAAAGCTGTGCGACTGCACACAAGGAAAAATCATGCTGCGCAGTAAAATTTCCATGCTGTGCACAAATTTCTGAAAATGTCTGAATCAGACTCTGATAAAGAGAAAAAAGCTTCAATAATGAAACTGGCTGAACAAGCAATGGTCATATTGCTCTTGCTAAGTAGCATTATTTGATTGCAGGTTTATGAAAAGATTATGTGTACTAATTGGTGCATAAAGGGAAAAAAATTTATTAGATAATAATGAAGAAAATCAATACACTGAATCAGTGGCGTAGCAAGAGTGGGGCGGGGGGGTCTACAATATATTTAAAAAAGAATCCTGGAATTAAAGTCACAATGTAGCGTTAACCTGAGCTTCCTAAAAAACAAAATGTAATAGGAAGAAAAGTCACGAAAATTTGTTTAATAAAATAAGTAATATTTTAATTCAATTTATACTAATTAAATGTTATAGTGTGACTTTATTTCAGATCTATCTAAGGTGGTATTTAATTCTTCAGGTTATTGTCATTCAGTGGGTAAATAATCAAAACATTGGGGGTGGGGGGTATTTTTGTCCCCAGGTGCTGAGAACCCTTGCTACACCACTGCACCAAATGATTTTTTATTATACTTTTTGTTATAAAAAAAGTGAGCTTTGTTTCATAAACTTGAAACAAAAAATCAATTATAGTCTTAAAAGTACACAGGCTCTTTGGTCTCGTGCAGGCCATGAAAAAATCAAACAGAACCTTAGTTCCTACTATAGATGATTATTTTTTCTTTTAACTGAAGAAATCCAGCTGCATATATATTGAGTAGCTCAACACCTATGCTAATCTTGTCAGTACACTTTTGAGATGCTGGTGATATCATTTTTCAGGAGTTTTCCCATTAGATTTTTTTTTTTTTCTCACAAGTATCCATATTGCATTGAGTTCTGTACTTGTCTGGCTTTTACAGCCTTTTGTCAGTGTTGATCTACTCGGTACAGGCATTTGATTAGTATGGTTAATTCATTCCAAAATTGACTGCACTGTGCAAGGTTTAATGCAGTGGGTTTTTTGGGGGTTTTTTTTTCAGCTTATACTCCGTTACATTAATTTGTACTGCAATACCTTAACCATACTGCATCAAAACCGCACTATTCAAGGTATTCCTGTACTGAGCAACAGGCTCGGCAAGAAACCCATTTAATAGATTATAGTAAATTCTTCCTTCTCCTTAGGAGAGTAAGACATTGCCAGAAATGAAAATAAGCTTTGTCTTTTGAGAGATGATCAGAAAATGTATTCTATTACCTTGACTTAATGCTTTCAAGTTTTGAAACTGTGTATGGGATATAATCTAATCTGATTTTAATATTACCTTTTATTTAAGTGTCTTTTAGATTATATTAATGATCCTAAGACTATTCTTATTCCACCTTCTATAGAGGCTTTTTCTCTGTTTATGGATTTAACTTTACATCTATTTTTTTTTTTCTTTTTCTTTTTATTAAATCAGTCATATACTGTGAGTTTTTAACCTAGCCACTCACTGGGATGCTTAGAGCAGCATTATGATCAATTAGAATAAACTCGTACCAACACTGTTTACAATGCTATCACAAAATAATGAAGATTGCTGGAGAATTTATTTATTTATTTTATTTTTTTTTTTGTTAAAAGTATATTTTTGTTTGAGCCTACTAAACAATTTTTCTAATAGGTATTTTCTACCAATATCTCCTCTTTTTATTCATATAAGAATAAGACTTGTTTGACTTGGTCAATTAACAATACATCTCTAGGTTGGCAGCCTAGGCAGGTGAGTTTTCAAATTGAATTGGTTGTGCCTCAAGCAGCACACTGACTTGCTGTTTGAATCAATCCATGGTGTCAGCATGAAAATGCTGTTGGAAACATAAGAGCCAGACGAAGATCCTGACTGGCAATTTCCTTAAAAGTTTGTGGTGCATGTAGATAAAGCTGCCTATCAATTATTTGTCACTTGGACAATGGGTTGGGCAGTGGTTCTAAAGGATGAGATGTGATGATGGATGAATAGAAATAGAAAACAAATGGGTTGATTATTGATTTATAATATATAATGAATATGCCTCTTCAAATTTATTGTTTTATTTTATTGGGAACTGTCAACATATCACGTGTACAGGCTGCACCAATAGGGCTGAACATTTGTACTTGTCTCGAAAAAACCTGGGTTTTTTTTCTTCTTTCAAAATAAGTTTTTAGTGGAGGGTTCTATTTACAATGTAAGTTTATGCTAAATTGGTCTATTAGTTTGTGTCTGGCAGTGTTCACACTTGTTTTCAGAATTTTTTTTATTGATCACCACCCAACAAAAGTTGGATAGAATTTGAATTTTTTTTTGCTACAGAAGTTAACATTTGAAAATGCTTCTTATCTTGAATGCACGTATTTTTCAGAACTTAGCAGTTGTGTTTTTAACAAGTCAATTTCCTGTCCCAGCATGTCATCTTTCCCATCCCCCGTTGCTTAAGTAGATCCTTGGAATAGGCTGGCCTGATCTGTTTAAACAACTTGATCCATAGTTGCAGGCTGTCACATGTGTCAATAAACTGGTTCTGCAACCACACTTTTAATAGATTAAGTTTTGGTGTCAAACATTTTGTGGTAATCCTTGCTTCAACACGTGGGGACCAGAGTCTCTGACCAGTTCTGCTGTAATAACTCTAAACACAAAATAATGTTTATGTATAATATGTACCTGCTGCATGCTGGTGTAGCAACTTTGAACTATATTCACTGATGAAATAACTCTACTTTTTCATTCAAGTTTTCTTTATTCACTATCTGCAAATGAAAAGATTTCTTGGTTATACATATATCAAATTAAGGAAATGAGTCTTCCACTTCGACCTTAAACTTTCTCAATGAAATTTAAAAAACCTACTTTGTATTAAAATTGTTTTAATGTCATTAAAATACTATCAAATGTGTAAGGGTTTTGCTGAACTTCATTTAAATATTCCATAACCTAAACTATAACCTCCAGAATGAGACACTCAGTTCCTAATGTAAAGAAATTGTGGTCAAAACGATTTAATGAAATTATATAAAGTCTTATCCTGTAAAGATGCAAGAAAGACTGTTCCTTCTTTTTGCAAAAGGTAATAGTATTGTTGATCATCAGTACAAAAGAATATAGACTGATGCTTGACCGTGTTTGTTGACCAGTAAATGGGATGAGAAAGGATGATTAACAGTTGGATGTTTTCCAACCTGTGGTTCTGGTTAAGGATCCTGTGGCAGATGTACGGATTAAGCACATTATTTTGATTGGGCCCTCTTTTGAGGAGTATTTGTACTGAATGGGTTTCTTATCTGGAAAATTTGAGTAACTAACTAGTGGGCAGGATTTTCAGCTAGTTCCTGCGGAATGCCTAGATGAGGGCTTTGGGCCCCAATAAGAGATAAATAATCTCTCTTGGTATTCCTTTCAATTGAAATGAACACTTTTTGACTTGCAGAACTGGATTAATCAGGATTTAACTTGTGATCAACATGTTACATTGTTGGACAGGAAGATCTGCCAGTTCCATCTTGAGTTGACAACAGCATTGATTATGGCTTAATTGGTTTTGAAGGAGAGACATATTTGAGGATATCATGAGGATCAGCTGCCACAACTGAGTAAGTGGCGACGACATGATTTTTAAACTTTCAAAAACAGAATTAGTCACGCTCTTTTGATATTTACAGGTACTGCATGCAGGATTGCCGGATTGGGTTACAAGGGGAGATAACCCAATGTAGGCATTGCAATAGTGTTGAATTTGGAAATTGAGCAAGTCTAACGGCAGAGGTTTGATACCCGCCTCTTTAGACGGGCCTGCCTCAAGAGGCTGGTATTAAACCTCACCCTGTAGCCCAATCTGACAACCCTGACTGTATGCATCAAAGACAGAAGTAGTTAATTCTTGAATGTTGCCATATTGCAAAAAGACTACAATAATTCATGTCGACATTGTTTAGTGACAATACATGAAAACAGTCTCTCTCTATTGTTCGGTACTGGCTGTATTGGAAGAAGCATTTTGCTGAACATTTTAAATGTTTCATATTGTATATTCTTTGAAGGAATTAAATGTTTCATATTGTATATTCTTTGAAGGAATTAAAAGATAAAAGTGTATATTCATGAGCTTGCTGAATTAACCAAAAAAAATTGGTTTACAATAGGTCCATTCAAAACACTGGTAACTGTGTTCATGGATTTTACAAGCATGAGAATAACTAATGCAAAGGAGCAAACTTTGCCTTGTTTGAAAATAAGTGGTTTCTTTTTTTTTTTTTTTTTTTTTTTTTTTTTTTTTTTTTTTTTTTAAATCTGAAATTAGTCTAAGCCATATAAGTGGCGACTCCCAACCTCTTGACAGCCTCTCTACTGGATTGCACTCAAGCCAAATCCTCAAATATCAGATTTCAATTCTGGCTTTTTTTTTTTTTTTTAAGGAGTAGCAAATCCTATACATTGACTATTTTTATAAACTTGTAACCTGATGCTCAACAATTTGTTTATAGTATAAGTTAATATTTATTCAAATTTCGTGTGTGTGTATATATTGTTTGTATCAGGTTCCCTAACAACATAAAATTATTTGATTTAATCTTTTTGTCTGTCCACACAATGTCTCCAAAAGTTCTCAATGAATTAATTAAATTTTGTGGAAGGGTGGGCTATAGGCTATGGCAGAAGTGGTTAAATCTTTGGGTGGATCCATGCACAATTACCTCCCCCCTGACAATGGTGTTGACAGAGGTATGTGCTTTCTAGTTTCTAAAGAAACTAAGCAATCCTGAAGTTTCCAAGCATCTATTACTGGAGTGAGATTCATCTCCCGAATTTCAGTTTTCTGGACTCTCTTTTCCCGAACGTTGATTGGCAGACTTTTCACTTCTCCAACTCTTCATTTTCCCTGACCCTTCATTTGCTTTAAAAACATAGGAAGACAATTTGAGTCACTCAACCGGCTTGAACAAAGAGCAGGTAAAAAGCAGTACTGTGTATAGGTTGCTTCCAGGGTGGACGCGTGTTCAATCCCAACACAGTGCTTGTTTCTTTATTAATTTATAGGATCTAGGCCGCCCGTTTAGCAATCACTAACACAGTATATATTGTAAATACTAAATCTTATCGTAAGTAAATACCACATTTACAATAGATGCTGTTTTTTTTTTCTTTCTCCATTGTAAACATAACCCCATTGCACTAATTTTAGAAAGAAAAAAGTTAACCTGTGTTTTTTGTAATTAATATAGTATGAAAGAAAGGCCTGTTCAGTGACTCAAATTGTCTTCCTTTGTTTTTCAAGCAACGTGTCGGCAATGTTTATACCAGATTTTCTCCAATCTTTTTTCTTAGTAATTGACAATAAAATTAACTTTTTATAAAAGTTTGGGTTATTTTTTCTCAGATGTAGATTTCCCACTGAAAATTTTTGTTCATATTGTCAGCTATATTTTCTAATATTGCAAAATATTTTCATCTAAAAAGATATGGTGCTTTTTTTTTTTTTCTTGGCTATTTATACTGATATAAGTATTATTTGTTTATATCCATCTCTTTTTAAGGATAGTTTCTATTTATTGTTTTGGAATTTTAAAATTTGATTCTAATTAAAAATTTTAATTTTCTGTGCTATGCTGCCTTTTTAAATTTTGTGTACAAAATATATATATATATATATATCAGTTGTAGTTATCAGCAGCCAGTAATGAACGCACTGCATGAGTTTGCATTACCCCCTTTCTCTCCTTCTGTTTATGTGACAGATTGACCGCTCCCAATAATAAAGATAAGTTTATTATTTTGGAATGGTTCAGATCTTCAAAAAAGTAATTTAACTCTTAAATTCATACTAGGGAATTTGAATTTTAACTCAAGCAGAGTAACTTCTGATTAAAGTTACTTCCCTTGCACCTTTTTTGATAAATTTTTGAATTTATCTTTAATTCAATTCACAAGAGTTCCACAGCATTTTCAAGCAGTGCAGGAATATAAGAGTTAAAACAATTTGCAGATGAAGGCAGTGAAAGTAAAGTTAGTCCTAGAATGGGTGACTAGTTATTTTACTGATATGACGTCACTCAAAACTATCGTAGTCCCATGTGGTTAATTGGTTAAGACCAAAGTGGTTCCTGGTCATTTGCCGCTTTAAGTGGTATCATATAAGTCCGGATGTTTAGCCTAATGTTCATTTTGGGCTTTTTCGTTTCTTTAGCTCCTTCATTTTATATTTGGGTCATGGATAAACTTAGACACACTGAAGCACATACATAGGTAATTATGATGAGGATGATAATTATAACAATAGCATCTGAAATAAAAGATAAAAAATATTTTTGGTAACATTAAGCTTGATGTTTTCTTTTTCTTTGTAATTCTCAAAAGATGAATATTGTCTGCAATGTTTGCTTGTTGAATTATAAGAAAGATCACATCATTTCTCGCTGGTTCAGTCCTGGTTGCTCCACTTTTATAACAAATAACTTGAAGAGCCAATTGTTATTGGTAGTAAAATTACTTACAGTGTAGCTTAGTTATGAAAAGTCAAGGCTGTGAGTATCGTAGTTCCATTCCTATTGTGAGTACCATAGACTATTCTGTCATCATAGTGCATTGAAACAAAAATGTAATTTCTTTTAGTTTTATCACTAATACTAATCGGTCATGAACCATAACTTAATTTTTTTGTTTATTGGAAAGATAAATTTTAAAAACTATTAAAAAAACCTTCAAAAATTAGAAACTGTCAAGTGACCAACATCTTTTGCCAGCATGCTGCGTTGAGGGTGATCAATCAAAAATTTGGAAAAGGGGGTTATCAGTGAATAAGTTACTTCGCTCACCTTTTGTTGGGCAGTGATCACTAAAAAAGACTGAAGTTTGTGTTTGGCAGCAGAAAATTAAGGGATCAGTTTAGCATAAACTTACATTGCAAATTGACCCCCCCCCCAAAAAAAAGGGGAAGGGGGGTTAAAAAACGAACTAAAACCACTTTTTTTCTAGACATGATACGTAGTAAATGTTCAAATTTTCAACCCTGTAGCTCCATTGGTATGGCCTGTACATGTGATACATAGCCAGCCAGCCAGACCAACTTGAAAACTGAATTGTAAACAGTTTTAATTATTAACTTTATTGTAGCTGTATATTCTTTTAGATTATCAGATGGGAAAGAAAGCCTGGCTCAATGTTACAGTTTGATCAACGTCTCAAGTCGAGCCTAAATCATTTATCCCTGCAGTATCATGTCATTTAGTAATCTAAATTTATGTGACCATCCTGATTGGTGAACAAATTGTACAAGATTTTGAAGACTACTATTTTGTTCAAACCTACACCAACCATACTAGTGTATGTATGTGTGTATATACATGTGTATGGTGTACCATAGGATAGGGACTATCCAACATTATAATAAAAGGAAGACAATGTGGAGACTCAAAATAATTATTTATTTCCTGATATGTTTCAACCGTAGGAAAACAGCTTTTTTCGGTGGAGAACGGGATATGATCGTTACCCATTTATCTCATTTACAGCAACGACCATATCCTGTTTTCCTATGGCTGAAACATGTCAGGAAACAAATAATTATTTCTAATAATTTTGAATCTCTACATTGTCTTGTGTGTGTGTGTGTGTGAGAGAGAGATCTTTACCAAATTAGCTACAGTAATAGACATTGTTGATTGTAATATCCAAGAGTATGAAAAAATAAAAATAATTCTTCAACTTTAAATATTTTAGCTATCTATCTGTCTGTCTGTCTGTCTGTGTGTTTTTTTGTTTTTTTTTAAAACAGTGCTTCTATAGTATGACCTGATCAGTTATCCAACTGAATGCAAGATTTTGTTAGTTGATAAAATGCTTCTTTTAGCTTTAGTCCTAAATACTATGAAGACCAGCTCAAGGCTTTTTTTCTTCTACATCTATTTTATATTAAATCTGGAGCCAAGGACAAATCTAGCGTCCTTTAACCCTTTTGCTGCTAATAATGGAAGTTGTCACTTACAGATAAAGGTAATAAAGGTTTCTATGCAAAATATCTACCTCAACTTTAGTCATAAAAATCTTTCTTTAAATGTCTTTTTTTTTTTTTTTTTTTTTTTTTTTTTTTTTAAACTTGATATTTTAAAAATCATGTTGAAATTATTTTTATTTATTTTCAAATTTTATAAGAACCATATTTATCAAAGAAATAGGATAGGCAAATTTATTGGTTGCACAAAATGTTTGTTCTGTGTTTGTTAGATGGCATTTGGAGTGTTTTAACTTCATTCCAAACGTTGGCTTTTGGTTGTATTGTGATGGCTGTCATATCAACATTCATTGTTTTAAAAAATGTGTCTGAATTGGCAAATTTTTGGTAAGTTGAATGCAAAAAAGATTTTGACATTTCTGGTGAATGATCAAAAGTGGTTATTTACCAATGAATGATGGTCCACGGTCAGTTGAGGTTGATAGCAATCGAATCCAGACGTTACTTGAATGTTAATGTTAAATACAATGGGAGATCTTACAAAATATTCAAATCAAGCATTGAAAATCGTTTGCACCAGCTTGGTTATGCAGGATTCTATACTTAAACTTGAAAATGTTCCTTTTTGAAACTAATTGTGACAATGATGAAAAGTGGACACTGTGTGGATTGTGGGGTAAGTGAAATGAACCACCCTGTCTCAAAGAAGGTAATACTGAGTATTATATGATGGGATTGGAAGAGGGTCCTCTAGTATGAGTTCATTCAGGAGAAGAAAACGATTGATTCCTACAAATACTGCTTCCAGTTAGACAAGAATAAGGGTGTAATCATGGGCAACTTCTTTTTGAAAATCTTTTTATTTGCTTCCGACGCATGGCTTACGGTCAGGATTGCCAAATTGGCTTTTTTTTTAAGCCAAATTCATGAAATTTGGCTATTTTTTCAACCATGTTGGATTTTTGGCCTTTTCCTGGCTTTTTTTTTTCATTTGGTTGGCTTTAAATTATCAGTTGTTTTATTTGTTTTTTTTTGTTTTTTTTTTTGTTATTGGTAAATCATAAAATATATAAATACAGAAAATCATTGCTCTCTTAGAATATAGAGATACTAAAATTAGGCTATAAAAATGTTGAGGTGAAGCTATCTCTGACCCACATTGAATAAATCTTTAATTGCATCTAATTTATAATATATTTAAATTTATAATTATATAATCTTTTTTTTTCTTTTCTTTAGGTTGTAAAGCACACAACTTTTAGAAAATATCCATAACGTATTTAAAATGTTAAAAACAATATTTTTAAGTTTTGTTTTTTGTTATTTTTTTCTTGCTTTTGCTTGAAAAGAAAAAGTGCAAATTTCTGTCCCAAAAAAGGAAAAACAGATTTTGATTAATTACAACATCGATTTTGGTCGTTTGGAAGTCAATGTTTACATTGTATCGGCAAAACAAACAATCCAATGCTGTGTTGATGACTAATTTATTTTACCAGTTGGGTTTATAATCTTATCAGTGCTACAAGTCTTTTTATCAATATTAAAATACAGGCATCCCCCTCATTACGGAAGGGATGCGTCCCTGGAAAATTGACCAGATCACAAAACCATTATAAACTGGATACGTGTTTCTATGGAATTCTTTCGGACCCCCAAAAGTAATTCAAGTACTTTAGTGAATTAAAATAAACATTTATAAACGCATACAGTACATTAAATAATTTATTATATACGGGGAGTCCCAGGTTACGGACAACTAATTAATTCTAATTTAGCCGATAAAAAAATCTACAATAGCTGATTAAATCTAAGTTTGATAAAAGTAAATGTTCAATTTTTCTTAATAATTTGTCCCTGATTCTCAGCATCTAGTTATTTTATTAGATACATGTGCTTTAAATAAGTATTTATTTGTATATAACATTTTTAGCTATTAATTTAGCTGGAAATATTTAGTCTTTTTTGCCATTTTTAGCTCTAAATAACAAATACTTGGCAACATTGAAAGTGTGTTTGTTAACTCTGTGTTGTATGTGTCATTAATGTGCTTTGGTTGTTTGTGAATTTGCTGCACCCCCACCCCCACCCCCAATGCTGTTTCTGTTGGCAAGTTTTTTTTCCCTTTTGAAATGGATTAGATTTTTGTATACATTCACCTTTTCTTGATGGATACACCTACTTTGTTGGCCTGCACCCCCCATGAAAATAATTAGGTATGCCTCTTCCTTGCTGCTGCCTTTTCATTCCCTTTTTTCGTACTGATCTTATTTTCTTCCTTCCTACTTACATCCCTTGTGTTTGTTTCCTTACCCCCCCCCTTTTTTTTCTCTCCTTCTCTCCCTCTTCTTTCTGGCCCATGGCATGGGTATATTTTAATTTCCCCTGAGTGTAATATTCCATCAGGATAACCCTAAACCACATGTTTCTTTGGTGACCGGGCAAAGATTGTTACAGCCTGGCTCGGAAGTTTTCATTCATCGGCCATATTCACCAAATATTGCACCTTTTTGGATTATCATTTATTCTGATCTTTACAGAATTCTCTTAATGAAAAAAATGTTTAATTCTCCAGAAGACTGCAAAAGGCACCTAAGAGTAGTTCTTTACTGAGAAGAGGATAAAATGTACTGATAGAATTATGAACTTGCCTCAAAGATAGTGGAACAAAACGGTTAATATGTTGTTCAATAAAGTTAATATTGAAAATAAATGTTTTTTTACTGATTAACCAAACTAACTTTTTGGGCAAACCCTATAATAAATGAAATATACTGGTTTTCATGTTCTTTTTTTGTTCTTTTACTTAAGATTCAAATACTCTGGGGTTTGTATTTTTTTTTCATTTTTTATTTGTTTGTTTCAGTAAAATAACTTTGAAATCTGGTTTCAAGATTTAAAAAAATATTTCTGATGTATGATCCTAACAGAACACCTAAATTTTTCTCAATTCAGTTTTTATTCTTTAACCAGTTTGATTTATTAAAAAAAAAGAATTATGATCTGTGGAAATGAGTGAAACTTTATTTAAATTTTGCTTTCTTTCAATGACTAACAAAGTTATTAAATTAAGCTACCTTTGATGTAACATTATTACCAGATTCTTTTTGCTAGTATACCATTTTAGTTTCAGTTACTCAAATTCTTCCTCCTCTTCATCAAAAATACCTTTTGTCTATATCATTACAACTAATGGAGGAAAATATTGGCTTATTAATCACTTGTCAAACTCCAGTCCACATCGGATTCTGGCATTGTCTGTTTTTCCACCTTAACAAGAACATTTCTCACCTAATTTAGAGGAGGCAACTCTTCACTTTACTTTGCCTTAATTTTTTTGTTCAATGATGTAATTTATTAACAGCCCCTTAAGTCTGGTATTGACAAACAAGGGTCCTCAGTAGTTTATGGACGCACAATCTTTAATATATACAATACAAAAATTGTAGTAGTCATCCAGCAACCAGACTTGTTTTCTGCTAAAATCCTCTGAATTTTGTTTTGATTCTGAAAATGAACTTTTTCTGTGCAGCTTAATTTGGGCTGTTTTAAAGTGCTCTTAATTTGCCAGGAACAGTCAGGGCTTGTTCCTACAAGTAGGAGCAGCAGCAGCAGCAGATCAATTCCACACCTGGTGATGATGTTATTTTAAAGATACCTGATTTAGAAAGGGCCCTGTGTCTGTCTGAATTTCTTTTAAAACTCATTAGGCATTCATGTCTTAACAGCATTTTTTAAAAAATTTGTAATAGGGATAATAATTTGATTTCTACTCAATAATTTTGTGTCTGGATTAGTGTGTGTTGTATCAATTTTCTATAAGTTTGTATTCCTCTGTGCTACTAATTTCAATGCTTAATTAGTTTCATCATTTTCTATTGTGATTCTGTTGCAAAAGCTTTTCTTGTTCTAACAGTTAATGTATTTCATAACAAAAAGCTGGAGTCATTGGCTATATCTGAAGGCAACTTTCAAGATTATTTTCTTTTAATATGTATGTTAAAAACTTAACTTTTTTAGTTTATCACAAACTAAAGAGGCTTTCTGTATATTACCAAAATACTTAAAACCTGGTTAAGATATTCTATGATTGGATAGAAACACCTGGTATAGACAAGAATCTTCCTTTTGCCTGAATGAATGAAATTCAATGTTGGAATGACCAGTTCTCTTGATACTTCTTCAACATTCAAACTGATTGCAAATATTTGATCTAAAATGTTTAATTTTTTAAATCTTTCGAAAAATCTTTGAAAAAGGAGAGAAAAACCTAAAGAAAAATGTTATATAGATTTGTAATGACGTCATTGAAGCTATTCAGTTAATCTGTTCTCAATTAAAAACCTGACCTCAGCACTCGAGTACTGATGTTTGTGTAATAATTAAACTTCAAGGAGTAACAAAATTATTCTCTCTATTACAAGAAAGTCTCTCTCGTTTTCTCTCTCTCTCTCTCTCTCTTATATTTAATGACTACAAATATTAGATGAAATAAATCTAAACCCAACCATCTATAACATTGACTGGTATTTATACTGGGAATGCTCGAGTATAGTTGCAACAAAAATTGGATTACCAATTCTGAACTACCAGTTAATAACAAACCTGGCACAGAAGTGGTTGGAGTAAGGAATGAGTTAAAAGGTCTGATTTACTAAATCAGACCTTTTTAACGCCTTCCTTACTCCAACCACAGCGTGAGTCTAAATCATTTAGACTCACACTTGCCAAGAGTTCCTATAGCTCAGATGGCAAGAGCAGTAGGGGCATTAACCCTAGCCTCCCACCGGCATAGAGGGACTTGAGCAGTTTCACCAGGAGCTTATTCTATATTCTGATCTGCACTGTTTATTGATTTACTCACTGCCAAAGGGAAACCGGCCTGAGTGTAGTTAAGATAAAAAGCAGCCAAAATTGAGATGATGGTAAATAGTAACCCAAAAATGAATAAATGATTTACAATACTTCATCTAATAAAAATTGGATTTCCAGAGAGATACTTCCCCCAACTGCATTATGATCGCCAGAGAACTTTATACAGTACTGGACCATTTATCTGGCAAACTTGGGACCAGGAGGACCCAGATTTCTGATATAGGATAAACAATGAAAAATAAAGAACAAAATTGTATTTAACAGATACAAGTTAATCCACTTCTAAAGTAGTGTCTGTTTGATCTTTACTAATCCACTTAAAATACTTAGAATATACAATGAAAAATAAGCAAAGAAAAGTAAAACCCAAAACTGTTTATAACATAAACAAATTAATCCACTTCAAAAACGGTCAGTTTAATCTATTTATCTACTAATCTTCATCTGAAGACAATTCAGCCATGTCTCTAAAATTAAAACAAAGAGCAACCAAGCGATGAACTACTACAAAACCCGCTCAATTCAAAACTCTCCAATTTTAAAAATAGCCAGCTTTCTGTTAAGTCCGTTTTTCTGGAAGCCAAATAAATGGTCTGGTACTGTAGAAATATGACCAAACAAGAATTGTAATTATAGAAAATAGCATAATTGATAATTTTAAATATTTGGTACATAAGGATTTAGTCTCTGTCTATTTTGATTTGTATTACATGTAATCGGCTGACAATTTTTAATTCTTTAAACATGAAAAATTAGTTTCTTGAGTAACTAATAGAAATTGCAGTCAAAAAAGACTTTCATTCCACAACATTTTCTTTGTTATATGTGCCAGTAATTGTTTTTTGTTTAGCATTGTCAATCTTTATACGCCTTTTTTTTTTCTTTTTTTTTTTTTTTTTTATATGAAATCCAATCAGCATATGAAATGTATTTAAATGTTTGTTTTAAAAAAAAAATGTTGATTGACCAGCATTGGGCTAGCAGAAGATTCCACCCAAGCCAGTGTGTTACTAATATCGGGTTACGGAACATTCATAGCAAACAAATTCATAGTAGGCGAATTCATAGCCAAATTAATAGCCATGTCTACTTCATAGCTGTAACGACTCCTAGCAGGATAAAATCAGCTTGTTTCTCACAGTATCTGATGTCGCTAAGCTATGAAACTTAATGAAAACGTTGGTCACATATCAAGCAGTAAAAGTAAATATTTAAAAAATTTTTACAATGTTATTCAAAGCTTTTGAGAACAATAAGTTAAAAATCTTTTTAAATACAGTTGTGCAGTAGTTATCACTGAAATGATGAAGTCTGATAAAAACAAATTCTTCTACTACAGATACTGTGAGAAACAAGCTGATTTTATCCTGCTATGAATTGTTTTGGCTATGAAATAGATATGGCTATGAACTCGCCGGATATCACTAATATCACCTGTGCTCATAAAGTATTTTAAAAGTAATAATCAAAAGGCCTTTGGCCTAATCTAATCTGCTACTCTATTATTATTGCTAAATCTACTATTGTGTGATATGACAATTATGGGTTGATAAAGTGGTAGTTGGAAATTTAATGAGAAATACCAAGTTTTATTACTTAGAGTTTTAATACTACTAATCTAATTTTGTTATTTCAATAACTCCTTTTGCTGTCTCATCTTCAATGTTTTTAGTTAGACATTTTTGCATCTAAAATAACCCACTAAATTGACTCAAAAGTATAAATTATACTTTCATGAAAAAAACGCTTATTTTTAGTTTATTGGAAAAGCAGACATTGTTTCTTATTTTTCATCTTATAGAAGTATGGGTTTTTTCTTCCTAAAAAAAATATATACCTCTCTGCCTTGCAATAAACAAATTCTGCTCACAATTATATTTAAGTGTTCTGTATAAAAATGTATTGATTGGGTATATACATTGTATTGTATATACAATGACTCCTTACAATGCAAAATTGTATACAGTCAATATTTTCACATTTGCTTTGAAGAATTTGTTTGTTAATGTTTAAAGTGTTTCAAAAGATTTTTCTGAACATTTTTACTTCAATTCTGTTGGGGATTTCTCTCACAGAAGTTTCCTCTGCATTGCTATTTTCTACTTGTTTGAGTAAACAGTATTTGATGTGTGTCCTTATTTGAATTAGAAACCATCAACCCTAACTGTCAGGTTTCTAACATAGGTTTCTTCAGTTGTTAAGGGGAAGAAATCGGCCTTTTGGCTAAGATCAAAGTGTAATATCTGTTCCTCGAAACCGCCATGGCCTTGAAGTTCAGAGAACCACGGCCCTTCAGGGAAACATGTGGCATGCTCTGGTATCGTCCTGGGAGAAGTTGCACAGTATATCTTGCTCAGCTGGTTGGGACGAGATCAACGTTAGCATGCTCAGGATTCGTCCTGAGAAGCTTTTGGGATCTCCACCCCCTCCCCTTTATCCCGGTCATCGTGGCATTTGTCTCAGTCATGGGGACATGGGATCCCCCCCTACTGAATTCAGCACTAAATGACCCACCAAGGGTTGATGTGCCATTAAACAATCAATCAATCAATCAGTTTTAAGTGATTCTGGCTGGCTATGTATGTGTCATGTGTACAGGCTGCACCAATGGAGCTAGAGGGCTGAAAATGAACCCCCTCATTTTTTTTCTTTCTTTTCATTCTCTTAGGTGGTGGGTGTCAATTTACAATGTAAGTTCATGCTAAATTGGTCCCTTAGTTTGTATCTGGCAGTGTTCATGCTTGTTTTTGTTTTTTGTTGAAAATTCAGACGTTTTAAACTTATTGATCACCCCTTTCTCTCTTTTTAAAAAAAAAAAAATTTTTTTTAATTAATCTCCCCCAACATGGCATGCTGCCAACAAACGTGGGTCACGTGGTTGTTTCTATCGAGTGACTAGCCAGACCTGTTATTTGAAACTTTAGAGTCTGTTCAAAAATATTTCGGCTGATAGACTTGGGGTTATAGAGGGTTAGGTTTCTTGTTCATCATAGGATTGTTTAATTAGCGTTTGATTAGTCATGGAACTTTTACTGACCCAGGGCAGTTGTCAAAATATTGCAGGCACCCCCCCCCCACACACACACCCCATTTGCTTTTTAGTCCTTTCTCTTAACAGTTTCACATTCCCTGCCTCATGGAAAGGGGATGCTGCTAGGAGAGAAGAACTGCTACTGTTAGTTGGAATCAACGGGGGAGTTTATTGGAAAAGCAGGCAGTTGTGTTGTGTGCATTTAAATTTGAATGATTAACCCTTTCAAGACTCACCTATTAAGATGCTTAATGCCGGAATTAAAATGCCACAAGAGACTTCTAAAAGAAATCTACGGGACATATATATCCCGTCCCAAGAGTTTTTTTTTTTTTTTAAACAAACCAATGAAATTTTCCCAGCTATATTTAAAGTTTAGGATTTGAATTGTATTAGTGGAAGAATTTTATGCAAGAAAACGTCAATCAAACTAAATTGAAGCAAGTTCAGACTTGACACATTTGTTCTTTAAGACCATCTGAAGAAAATACTAAAAGTCCCCAAATATCCAGCCGCCATCTTGGAAAATGGCAGACAAAATTAATTTTTTGCTAATAACTTCTAAACCGTTACAAATACATAATATACATGAAGCAATGTTGTTCCTCATAAAAACTGAACATTTTGGTATATAAAGTTTTTTTGTTTTTTTTTTTTTTTTTTTTTTTTTTTTTTTTTTGTATGGCCGGAAAGAAGAAAAGAAAAAAGTTACACAAAATCAAAATTAAATTCTGGAAAATGGCGAAAAGTTGAAAATAAAATACCAATTTGGAATAGCTATATGAAATCTGCTGTGGAACATGGAATATTAGTTGTGTTACCTGTGCCTTACAACCTGCAACCAGGTAATCTGACAACCCCTTATTCAGCTTTGAGATTTGCTGCAAATCAAAACTAAAATCATAATCAGGCGTGTATAGTCACTTTTGACCAACTTTTGTTTTTGAAACCTGTAGACATTGTCAGAACCTGATAATGGTAGTCTTGTGTCATCAACAGTTGTTCAATTAGGGTTTTTTTCACTTGTTGATGTCCTTTTATGAGAGCACTAGGACATATAATAAGTGGGATTGAAGATTTGTGGCAAACTGTTTATGGAAAAGCAACCGTACCCCACATGATAAAGGGTCATGCATATGCAAGAGAAGTATGTGCAACAGCTGCTGCAATATTCAGTCAAATTTATGATGAACTGACTTCAATATCTGAAGTACCACAAGATGCACTAAATGACATTTCCTAAGAGTATTTAGCAAATGCAGTAACATCTGATGTTGAGTGAACTGCTCTGGAAAATCACATTAAACTTTTTGAAAACTTCCAAGAAGCACTTGAAGAATCAGGTAGGACGTCATAATTATGGATTCAGTATTTTCTGCAAGTCTTGCTTATTCTTCAGTTTTTAAGGGCAGAACGAACGGCAGATTAGGGGTTGCATATTGAAGTAGTGAAGCAGATGATCTCATATTTGCACAGTGCAGGACATATGCACTATGCAAAATGTGCTCGTCTATATTTACACTTGATGGAGGATTTGCCCAACAAAACTCTGAGATGGGTGTCATCAACTCCAGTTTGTTTTGAAATCTCTGAAATTTTACAAGAGTTCATTGGACTTAGTAACAAATGTTCAGAGCACAGAATCTGGAAAATCTCATCAGTTAAGAGATTCAAATGATGTTATGCAATTTATTACCTGGCTAAAAGAGCATAACCCATTTTTGTCTTCTTTTTTCTTGAAATGGAAAAGTGGTTAAACACCTCCATAACATTAGCTCTTTGACATTTTGCCAACCAAAAATTCCTGAAGAACTTTTGATATCCCTTTCCCCTTCCATAGAAAATGCTTTGAAAAGTAAGTAGTAGATAATTCGGCTATCACAGGTAGTCTCTTCCCTAAAACAATAGATTAGGATACTCAAACAGTCTGTTCCAATTGTGGAAGAAGTGACATGACAAACATTGCCTTACAGAATCTACATTGTATTAAGCATTGTGTCCATCTGTTTGTCTCAGTTTTCCACAAATGAGGTGGAATTAAACTCTCTTTTGAATGCCTATTAGCAGAAGATTTGGTTATATGATGGGGGGGGGGGGTCGCTTCAGGCAACTCCTGAGATTTCCCAGATACTTGTGTGCTTTAGATTTCCACCCCCGGGGGAATACCGTTAGCATAACAACCAGTATTTTACTAGTAAGTAATACAAGAGAGTAAAACATCAATGTTAAAAAAAATGATCCTTTAGACAGTCATTCACAAAATACAAAAAGTCCAAAAAAGTATTTAGGTTATTAGGTTACTATCAAAGATTTGTATGTGAATACTTGCTTATGGTCGTATGTTAATAGTTACTTAATTCATAAGAATGTAACTTGCATGAAAAATATCTATTTTTAATAAATTTGTTGTGAATGGAGTTAGATTTCCTGGCAAAATGTTATTAATAAACAAGTTTATTAATCACTGCTACACACAACGGACTGGTTTAAACACTGTTGGTAGGTTTAGGTTACTCATGTGTTTTGACATTTATATGTATCTATGTATCCAGACTTTGCCCAGCCCTAATTATTCATAGTAGAAACTTGAAATTGTGCACACACACTCCCCTCAATGAATAGGGACCCCCCACCCCCATAGGTTTTTAGTGGGGGTGGGGGTCAATTTACAATGTAAGTTTAGGCCACATTGATCCCTTAGTTTGTGTCCAGCAACATTCTGACCACTGTTTAATTTACAAGGTAAAAAGAAGAATATATAGGTGGCAGTGATTTATAATTTCCCTTGGAATGCTAGTTTGCTCTGTTTTCCTAAAGTATATCAAATAATGCTTATTTGCATTGTCTGATATATTCTGCTGAGGTTTAATTTAAAATTTCAGCAATGAAATATAAAAATTAAAAATGTATTTAAAAAAATATTTCCTTTCTATAGACACAGTTCATTTTGATTAGCTTTATTAGGTAAAAATTCAATTTTTTTTATCTCCGCTACACAATCTAATTTAAAATTCATGTATTTATTCACTCTACTTTTATATATATTTTTGTTACTTGTCAATGAAAAGAAAGTAAACTAAAAGATGTCACTACTTGAGAAAGCTTGAAAAATTTTTTAAAAATAAATAAATAAATCTTATTTTCTAAGAGTCTCTCTAAGTTATGAGCAGATGACCAGCCAACAAACTCTAGCTCTTATAATGAAAGCATGATTATAACTAATTTGTCTGTAACTCATTATGAAGGAAATTTTGATTTATATTTGTTCATTCCTTTTAATTAAAATAGTTTTCTCTCTCTCTCTGTCATTTCTGTCTCTCTCTTTCTCTCTCCTATTACAGTGTGTGTCTGTGTCTCTCTCATCTATTATAGTCTGTCTCTCTCTCTCTCTCATCTATTACAGTCTGTGTCTCTCTCTCTCTCATCTATTACAGTCTGTGTCTCTCTCTCTCTCTCTCATGTATTTCTGTCTGTCTGTCTCTCTCTCTCTTATCTATTACAGTCTGTGTGTCTCTCTCTCTGTGTCTCTGATGGCTTGCCATGACTATTAGGTTACTAGACTCTTACCATTGTGGGAGGAAGTAGTGGTTCACACATTCCATGCCTCGTGGCTTCATAGGATTTTAGAAGGCGGAGATTTTAGAAACCGACAATTCAAAACATTATTGGAATTTTTAAAACCATCTTGTAACCTTAAGAGTGCTAGGCACTTGTTGTTGTAAAGAAGAACATCCTTTTATTCTGCAACTGCAACAGGGGGGATATTCAGGAAGACCTAAAATATCCTTCTTCTACAGACTAGTTCTTTTGCTTCTTGCAAGTTGGTTGCATGACGTCTGCCAAGGATATTCTTTTACATTAACCGATGCATTGGTTGAGAAATGCTCAGACATTATCATACTGCAAATGGGGATCCCGTCTCATTTAAAGCACAGTGTGACGGCCAGAAGATAACCGAAAGGACACGCCTTGGCATAATCACACTTTTGCACTGTCATTCGCTGCTACTCTAATCGCTGTAACGCAGCCAATCTGAACAGTCTGGTTTGAGTGTCTGTTGAGAATTAATGTAATAAATCATTGCCCACACCTCCAAGGCATCGGGAATCTATCTTCCTCCTGGGACTCTGAGATCAGATGACAAATTGATGACTGGCCCTTTTTTTTAATCATTAATTTCAATCTTGCCTTACTTTCCAGAAAATTCATTGGGTCCTTTCTGGGCATCAGTGCCGTAAGGGTAAAAAACATGACATCCATGACATAAATATACTTTGCTTGATATCTGGACTTTTAGGATATTTGGTTGTCCTGTCCCATTTTGCAGTGTTCAACCCAATGTAGCTTCCGCTTCTCAACAGACCTAAACCCGACAAGACAAAGACACAAACACCCGGGTCCTGCGTTATAAGGGTTACCCCCTTTAAAAACAAAACTTCTGTTTACCCCATCACCCTCGGATCTTACACCTGAAGAAGGTCGAAGAATGGATTGGCCGTAACGTTGTTTACAACACAAACAACAAGGTGTTCAATCGTCCAAAGAACCATTTGAATATTAATGACCCTTCTCAAAACTATAGAAAATACTTTCTCTTGAATTGGCTGTTTTTAATCTCTAAAGCCTAATTCTGCAAAAAAAAACAAATACTGTATCTTGAAGAAACACAGATTGCCAGCTTTTTGGTTCAGGGACATCCATCAAGGATTCCCAGAGGAGGCTCTCCTGGCTTGTAATATTAAATCATACTAATTAACGCAGTTAACTCTGGGTTCAAATCCCAGCAGTTTCTCATGCTGATTATTTTAATCCTAAAAACTGTGTACCAATTTGACTGCTTCTTTGAGGGTATTATGTTACAAGTTTTAGGATCATCATTGGCTAATTTCTTTTTTAAATGTTGTGTGTATCACATTACTTACAAATTAATTGGTTGCTTCTGGCTGAATAATAAAAATTGATTAATTCTTCCACTGCACACATTTTCATTATATTTATGTGGACAAAGCACAGAACTAATAGTATTCCAAGTTTGAATTTCTGTTTGAAAAAAATAAGAGCATTCCATACAATTTTATAGAACTATCAAATTTTCTTTTAAAAACATCTATTCTTTTCAACTTGTATGGTTCTTATCATTTGAATTAATATGTGAGAGCTGAATTAACTGTATATTTTGGCAGATAAGACTACACTTGAAGCATCCCCCCCCCAATAGGGTCATCTTATAGGCCAGATACAAAAAGTGAAAACTAAAACCATGAAATGCAGCCTGAAATTGGTGTCTCATCAACCGAAATATACGGTAGTTGGTGGATAAGCATGTTGTATTGTGTGGGTGCAGGTTTTCATCTTTCATAAAGTTCAATAAACAATAACCTGTTAGAACACTTGTACCTAAAATGAGATGGCTTGTAATACTATTTGAAATGATGACCCCCCCC
>VCCN01004895.1:1263799-1281476 GCA_006491835.1 Architeuthis dux
CCAGTAATAGTTACATATAGTGGGACGCAAATGTCCAGGGACACCAATGACTGGGGCATAACTGTCCAGTATGCAAATGCCCTAGTACTGATTACCACATATTAAAACAAGATTTTTGCTTGATAAACATTACTATTTACTTTTAAAACAATAAAAATGATTGTATCAATGAATATATATATATGCATGCAGACACTACATCAGCCATCAATGTGATTTTTAAAAAGCATTTCGTTTCCTTTGAATCCTTTATATCTTTTTGGTCAGTGAATTTTTTTTTCTTTAAGAATAAAATTAAATTTGTCATTTTTACTTTTTATTTTCCAAAAAAACATTTTTTTCTGTTCTTGATAGGGCTAGAACTTTTGTTTCTGCATTTATTGCCACAATTTCTACATTATAAGACCTGCTCAACTTTTTCTTCTTTTGATTTTAGCTCCTTTTTCCCCCAATTGCATATAAATGAACTGTTATTGTAAATTTGAAATAATCTAAAGTAACCACTAAAACCATGTTTAATAGTTTTGTTAATTATAAACGATTTTAAACCATTAAAATCAAAATGTTTAAATGGATTACTTGAATTATGTATCAGATTTTTTGTTGTTGATTTGGACTGATTAAACTTTAAAGATATCTTCCAAAAGTTTATACTTTAAATCTTGCTTAAATATTCATTTTATCTGTTTAAAAGATGAAAAAGAAAAAGTAATCCTATTTCCCCATCTCCAAGCTTAGATCTAGAATCAAAAATGCAAACACGTTTTATACAACCTATGTACATGAATTTTCATCTATATTCTTTTGTAATAATTAATGTGATAAGTCAAGAACACACATTTTTTAACCAGTAAATTTCAGTTAAAAATAAAGCAATTAGTATTAATTTGCTACAGCTTATTTTACTGTTGGATCTCTGAGATTGTTTCAAATTGACTTTGTGTCTTCTCAAAAGTCTGCAATTTGCTGCATGTTTAAACATGTCCATTTATTAGAAGTTGCCACATGTTTAAACATCTGCCATAATATTTGGCTTAAAGAACGAAACAAAAAATCCTTTGAAGATCTCTCAAATGACTTGTCTAAAATCCAAAATGTTGTTTTGACATTTGGGTTAACCTTTTCACAGATATTGTCTCCATCTACTGTCTTGGAGGCAGTGTTGCATGCAGAAAGACTTCATATCTACTTGCATTATCATAGCAGCAAATGTAGAGTGAACTATTCACACAACATAAGTACTGTCATCCATATATGTATAATAGGCTTTGTGTTAGACCAATTCATGTAAACATATGCTTATCTTTTTTGAATGCTCATACAAATCTCTAAACACACAAATGCTTGAGTGATTTCTGATAGGCAGATGCATTGCCAGAGGTGTACAAGTACTCATACACTCACCTTCAAATACATAAAAATATACATAAATATTGATTACTATATATACCGAAGTACACATTAGGCTTGTGTATGTGTGCACAATCATATACATTTGCACATGTACGTTCACTCACTAATATGTCCACATAGTTATATTTCTAACGCTATCTAAACCATCTTTGGAAACACACTTTGAAAACTTCCAACCTTGTCCTGAAGAAAGAGACATTGCCACCAGCCATTTCTGAACTGTCAAAGTTCCAGAAGTTGACTAAAACCCTTTTTCCATTATTGCATGAACATCTATTCATCTGTAGAAATGATCATATATCCTTACTCTCATCATTACAGCTTTAATTTCTGTTCCGACTTGATAAATACCATGTTCTATCTTCTATACAAAACATTGAGAAACGTGTGTTACATCTCAAACATATTTATCATTAAGCCTTTCACTGTGCGACTGGAACAGCCTAATGAAGTGAGAAATGGTTGTTGGTTTTGTTTCTGGTGAGAGAGGAGGCGGAGGGTGGCTGGTGACCCAGATATTGGCCGAAGGATCAGGTTGGGGGTAGAGGTGTTTAGATAAGGTGTATCTGTGTATCGGCTATTAACTTAATAGTATTAAGTGAGAATTTTGCAAACACTGAGTTTTGTATTTTTTCAAAGACTTGGAAATTTTGCTTACTGTATATATTTTGGAGAATAAGACAACACTTGAAACACCCAAAAAGCACCCCCCCCCAACAAATGGGGTCGTCCAATAGGCAGATACAAAAACAGTGAGCTAAAACGATGAAATTCAGTCTGAAATTGGGGTCTGATCTGAAGGTTGCCTTATCTGCCAAAATGTACAGCATTTTTATATGAAATCTGAATTTGTTAGCATTAAATTTATTATTTGATACTTAATCTGATTAACTCTTTAAGTACAACAGATCTTGTGCAACACCAATCTTCCAAGTTGGGGGGGCGGCTGCCTAGAAAACATTTGGGTCCTGGCTTTTACCTGGGTTCAAACACCTCACCCTGGTATCAGTCAGATAAGTAACTCTTTCAGCTACTTGGTAGTCCATAATAAATACTCCTTGTTATATTAGAAATACTATACTCTCAATTATCTAGGGTACAATAAACCATAGACTATTGTAGTTGTTGATTTATTGCTAACCTTTATGAAGGACTGTCACTGTTTAAATTGATTGTACTGGCTAAGATTAAGGTACAGGAATACCATGATTAGTGTGGGTTTTGATGTAGTACAGTTAAAGTACTGCTGTACAAATTAATGTAACTAAAGTATAAGCTGAAAAAAAAACACATTAAGACCTTGAACAGTACTGAAAACTTTGTAACAAATTAACTGCACTATTCAAGGTATACCTGTATAATGTATGGATTGTTTTGCCAACTGTAAAACTTTCAGTTCTATTTAAAAAGATTCAATTTATTTCTAATTAAACTTACCAGTAAGTCTACTTAAATATTTGTGAAAAAGACAGTTTTAAAGTTTATAGGAATTCATATGAAATAATCATTTTTTTTTTCTATAAGTAACTAAAGATGAGAAGATGATGATAATTTTAATAAAAAATATTGATTTCTGTTCATGTTACTAATGTTCTATGCTATTAACTTTATACATTATTAATGTTTTTTTTCTTTCTTCCCAACAGCTACAGTTCAACACAAATTCCTATTATGATCTCTGGATAGCCATTTGGAAATATTGGTAAGTTTAATGTTTCAGATATTGAGACTTAAAATGCATTGGTGTGTTAATGCATTGATACTTGTAAACTGTGATCATAATATTCTTTGGTAAATTTACTCAAGAACTCCAAACTTGTTTTTGTAGTATAACTGACATTCATACCTGCCAAGTCTCACGTAATTTATCAAAAGTGTTAGATTTATTTAGATTTATTAAATTGGTTTAGATTTCTGATAAAAAAAAAAAATCTATTTTATCAAACTTTAAAACTCACATTATTTTAAAAGATCACATACAAAACTTTTGAAACATATTTTAAAAAGACTTCTAGACAACACTTAATTTCAGTAATTATATGCCCTAAAACACAATTTTAGCCAATCTCAATACATAATTTTCATTGGCGGGGGGTCCACACGATTCTCACTCATTCTTAACATTGAAACTTGACAGGTATGCACATTTCTTCTCGTTGATGAGACGTCTAGTTCCAGGATTTACGGGAGGGAGTTATCTGTGGAGGGAAACAGTTGGTCCATACAGGAGAAAGGCTCTCCCATGTGGCCGGAGAGAAAGACGATACAATTCAGTAATTTCAAGGCAAATGTGGGTTCCTTTTATTTCCGTCGATAGTTTCGATGCAGGGTTGGTTCCTGGATCAATCAGGGTATTGAATTCTGTTTTTATGAAAATCTAGCGAGTTGGTTAAATTCTGTTCCTAGTTGCTTTACTGAAAGAGTGACCATAGCAGTTCAAATCAGGCCGTACTGGTTTCTATCCTCCCACTCTCTCCCTCACCCGTTAGGGTGAGGAGTAAAACATGGTTGTTGACCCATTGCTGCTCTGAGCCCAACTGACTAACTGCCACCCGATTTGAATCCACATCCTAAAAAATACTCTGCAGAACTGACTGACTGAGGGAATGAAGAGAATCTTTGTTCCCTTGGTCAGCCATTTGACCTGTTTTCTAGCCCTGAACATATGGCGTTTTGGGGAAGTGCCAAAACTATCACCCCAAAATGTCATTCTTCTCTACCCTCTTTCCCCCAGCAAGTGAACACATGACCAGTGTGTATTTCATTACATTTTCTCTTGGTCTTAAAGATAACAAAGAATTAATTCCAGATCAATATTAAAAAAAACAAAGATTTACCTATATTGTGGGCATTACATGGTAATTTCTCCATTGTTATCAATTCTACAAAGACAACAAATCAAAAAGTCTATAAAAGACTTTTAGTAGCTTTCCATAACAAAAGGCAATAACTTCAATAGTCATAAAATACCAATTGTGACAACATTCACACAAGTAAAACAATGTTTTTTCAACATAATTATGAAAATGGCTCAAAAGTATGTAATTATGAGGGACTTGAAAGCATTCTGTTTGATATTAGTTAACTCTGCTGGAAAGAAAGCAGGTCAAATCTGCTATCTGTAAGTAAACTTGTATTCTATACACTTACTGAATTCATTTTTTCCAATGTTCAGATAGTTACTTTTATGGTATATTTAAAAAAAATAAAACTGAATGAAATTATTAATCTTTTCTAAAAATACAATGTCTTTGTAAATGAATTGTAGGTGCTAACTCAATTCTTTTCTAAACAGCAATTTTACTCATTGTTCTTGTACATGGCTATATAAATGCAGTATAGGTTTCAGTTGCTAACAAGCAGTATATTTCTTATTTATAGTCTCTTTGTGTGTATTACTAAAAATTACTAGACAGCCAATTCTCCCCCCCCCCAACATTTTAAGATCATAACATATTAATTTCCTTTAATATTTGTCTGTGCTTATTAATCACTACTACCCACAACACTGGTTTATTGCTGGGTTTAGGTTATTCATGTGTTCTGAAATTTATATCTATCTATCCGGACTTTGCCCAGCCCTAACCGTTCATAGTAGAAACTTGAAATTTTGCACACATACTCCCATCCAATGAGTTTTTTTTTTTATTTTTTTATTTTTTTAAATTCCCCTCCAAAATAGGTTTTTGTAGGGGGGCTCAATATGCAATGTAAGTTTATGCTAAATTAGTCGCTAGTTTGTGCCCACTTGTTTTTTTTTTATTTAGTAATTATGAGGGACTTGAAAGCCCTACAAAAGGTGGGATATGTAATTTATTCATTGATCACCCTTTTTTCCAACCTTTTAATTGATCACCCCCAACACAGCATATATGCGTGGTGGTGGTGATTCATAATTTCCCTTGGAATGCTAGTACATTTTTTTGTTATAAGACTGAGTTAGGACTATTTTTGAAAAAAATGTTATCATTAAAAAAACTGAATTATTCACATGCTAGCATATTTAAACCTCATTTGAAACATTTGATTTTCATTACTACAAACATTCTTAAATTTTTAATGTAATCTTAATGCTTAGGATTCCTTCCTTATTTCAAGTGCTGCAAGGGTTCTATTGATTTGCCAATTTGAAACAACTCTCATCTGATCCGTGTTTGAAAGTTGAACTAGCACATCAACTCTTATAGTTGTTGTTGTATACTGTCAAGGATCATTTTCTTTCTTTCATGCCATATTCCTGATAATTCACAGGGAACAATCTGTAATTTGGATCTATTCAATATAGATAGACTGGTTAATCCATGTGAAAATAAATCACGGATATATTTGAATTTCTATGAGATGATCTTTTTAAGAAATGGACCTACTGAACCCGTTCCAGTGGAAGAGTCCATTGTTTCAAATGGTGGGTAGGAGATGTTTTATTCAGCAAAATTCTTACCTCTTAAGTGGAAGAGCCCAGAGGAACATAAAAATCATGCTTCATTATATAAGTAGATGTAAGGCCGGCGCAAGGGTTTCCTAGGCGAGACTTTAAATGTACTCAGTACCAGGGCTTCTCAAACTAAGGGTTGCAACCCCCTGGGGTTGCATAAAGATTATGGGGGGGGGGTGCAGAAACATTCAAAGGGAGAAATGTTCAAGAGGACAAAAATATAAAAAATATGCAGATGAATTTTAAAAAATACTGATTGTTTTTATGCAATTATTGGGGTCGTCAAAAAATTTGTCTAATTCAAAGGGGTCACAAGTGAACAAAGTTTGAGAATCCCTGTTCTGTAGCATCCATCCACCTATCCATCTATCCATCATCCTGGTTATCAACAAGCTTACCTATTCACATCCATTGATCTGTCTATCCATTCATCTCTGATATTTATCTGCATGTTTTTGTTTTCGTGGTGGGGATTACCAATAAAGACCCACCATTTTGGACATTTGCTTTTGGTGGGGGCTAATGAAAAAGTTCCCTGAATTTTATTAAGAGACAAGTTTTAACTAATTTCACTTATAATATGCAGTTTCTGGAAATATTTTTTTTATGTGATTACTAATCTTAATAGATTCAGTTTACTGGTATTTTTAATTTGTGCATGTTTTTTTAACATATTTGGCATATTTTTTAATTTGCTCGGAAAAAGGTATAGATATAAAATATCTTTTTGATTGATCGTTCAGAGTTTGAATGGAGGAATGTTTTTGGGAAGTTCAGGGCCGAGAAAATAGTCTTTGGTTCAGAAGTTAGTGTGTAAAGGAGGATAAAACATACCTGCTTCATGGTTGGTTTGTATGTGTGTGCATATTAGAGCAATATTTTCATGGGAGACAAACATTGCCATGTTAAACACGTGTGAGAATGATTGTTATGTTTGAAATCACTGAGAAAGAAGGAAAAAAAAAAGGAGAAAGGCTCTTGGTGGTGCCTTTTGCTAGTGGTGTGGCATCATTGTTTCTATGGCAAAAAGGTAGTAATCTTTATTTTTTATGAAAACTAATCTTAACAAATACTAACTGGTCCCAACACTTATTTGTTTCGTTTCCTTTCCTTTCCCTCCGTAAATGTTTTCATAAGTTCTTTTAAATTCATATCATACACCAGTTGCTCTTCATTAGAAATTGTAGCCAGCTCACAGTCGGTCTTGGGACGGTAACTGGAGGCTAGAAGAATTCTTAGAGCAACTACAGTATTAGGCACAGACTCTTTTAATTTATGTCAAAATGAATTCAATAACATACTGTTCTGTTCAATAATAACTTACTGTTCCGTTCATTAATGAACTTTTGATAAGGAATGTAGTAGAAGGTTACCTTCTACTACATTCATTATGAAAAGAATAAACTTTTGATATCTGCCAGACATATCCGCACCTTTTGATGAAACAGCCTTTCATTGGATGAAACAAACGAGAAAAAAAAATATACAAAACCACTGTGAAGATAGCGAAATTTGGAAGTTTAAATGCAACTGAATTGCTTTTGGGCTTATAAGTCGGAGATAGTTGAGTAATAGATAGATGGGACAATATTGGGATAGCCTTGCTTTTAAACGTTTTTTTTTATCAAACTTCAGATCAAAAAGACTTAATTACCTCACAGAATTTCTTTGCCCAACCTCATATTCAAGACAAAAAGTATCATTTTATTAATGATTGCTTTACCCCCTCGGGCTGCACTGAGCAGATACAGGATTCTTAACTCTGAGTAAAAGTCGCCCATAAACTTCTAAAATAAGAAATTACTACAAAACAGTCGACTTCTACATGAGTAAATACAGTATTCTTTTTCTGTTTGGAGTGTACCCTTAAGACCTTTGCACCCTTAGGCAACCACTGATAGAAAAATAAGATATCTAAAACAGACTGAAGAATAGAATGGATACACATCTTTGAGGCATCGGCCACTTCGAATCTTAGACGACCTGAATATCACATGGTTTTCAAGAAAAGAGCTGAGACTAAAATAGCAACAGGTCTGGTTAGTCACTCAATAGAAACCGATACGCGAGCAACGTCTTTTGGCAGCATGTCACATTTGGGGTGATCAATCAAAATTGGAAAAGGGGGTGATCAATGAATATGTTACTTCTCACCTTTAGTTGGGCAGTAATCACTAAAAAAAAAGTCTGAATTTTCAAAAAAACAAGCGGACACAAACTAGGGACATCAATTTAGCATAAACTTACATTGAACTGCCACTATTTGGGGGGGGGGGGGGTTAAAAAACCCAACTTTTTTTCTAGACATAATGAGTAATTGAAATGTTCAGCCCTCTAACTGTACGTGTGATACATAGCCAGGCAGACCAACTTGAAAACTGAAAGAAACCTATGGTGACAGTTTAGGTTGATGGTTTCTAATAATAATAAAGTTAAGAGTAAGACTGTCTTTTGTTGCCTCTACTGAACCTGTAATCAAAGGGATGTCCTTCTTTCCTGCATCCCTGTTGGACTCCAGCCATTTGGATACAATAAAGATTCTTGTTGAGCTAATTTATGAATTAAAAAGTAATGTTATAACTTTTTATATGCAACACACACACACACACTCAAACAAATAATTTATTCAAGAAGCAAAACAGTCGTTTTCAGCTGCTTACAATATTTTGCATACACACATTTCCTTGTGTTAAGTAATTAAAAGAAAAATTGTGATTTCAAATTAAAACAGATGTTGTATTTAGCTTCACTAATTGGCAAAGTCGATAATGATAAATTAAATCAATGTTATTTGTCACTTATGTTCAGTATGTGGCTTGATTAAACAGAAGAAATATCTTCATTACTATGCTTTACCTCTGCCATTGAACTTGGAAGAGAGATATATATATATTCATGTCTGTCCACACAATATCTCAAAGTTCAGAATAAATTTCAATGACATTTTGTGGAAAGGTGGACCACAGGCTAAAGAAAAAATTGATTACATTTTGCAACAGATCCAGTTTCATATATTAACATAATAGTGGAAAATATGAAGAAATCGAAACTTACACTGTTACCCCTTCCCACTCCTGCATCGCCTGAGTAACAATTAATAAACTTCCAAAGATAAACCTCACTGAATATCGACAAAAAAGGGTTACGTTCTGGCTCAAGAATATTTAAACAAAATTGCGACTTAACCTCTAAATGTCCTTAGCAGCATCTTGTTGCTTGTTTGTATAAACACTTCTGCTTCTGCGGCTAGTTAGCTTTGTAACATTTCAAGAAACTTCTGCATGTGAAACCGGTATGAAGTTTCAAACAATGGTCGTCGTTTGATTTTTGGGTAACAAAAATTGTCCCAACCTGCTGCAAAGGTTATGTCAGAATCAGCAAAGCATCTTCAAAGCTCAAGTTCAATTTCCCCCAAAATACCAAGATGGAGATAGGTATGACAGCCTAATTTTAGAAACAGATGATCGCCTTTGTTCATTGCTGGATGTAGCGACATCCCAAAAAGATGGTGCCTTTTTTAGATTCTCTGTAAGAAAGTCGCTAACTGAATTAAACATTCGCGAGCCGATAATATATATTTAAGACAATTATGCACTTACGACTAATCTCGGTAAAATAAATTCTTTTAATCTAAATTGAATACTGTTTTGTAACATTTAGATATAGAGAATGATAAAGGGTTAGTGTTGCAGCTCATTTGATGTTTTATCAGCTAGACTGCTTTTCATAGGCTCAATGTCCATGTTTGCAGAGAAGATTATCTCATCACAATGCATTTCAGTTCCAAATCAACTGATATTAGGAGTGAATTGTTAAATAACAATGGGAATCTGAAAATAAGCTTTACTTCAACTAAAGAAAATGGCAAAGTGTCTGCAAAAAATGTTATTTGAAAGTAGAAAAAACTCATGAAACTATATTAATAGGAAAAATTTAACCAAGAAAACAAATGTATTAAGCTTTGAATTGTCACTGACAGCAAATTACTGCTGCCAAGTGCCATTTATCGAGATACAATTTACTGAGATCTTTAAAATTACAAAAAGGTCAAGAATTAAAAAGAATTATTTTTATTGTAAGAAATATATTCTTCCATTTGTAAAAAGATGAATGGAGAATTTTTTAATCTAAAAATTATTTTTCAAATAAAAAATGTTGCGACTCTGCTGACCGCATCAAGAGAATTGTCGACCGCTTTTATTCTTTTGAAAATAAAATTAAATATGTGCGCACGATTGCTCATAACCTTGCTTTTTAAATAAACATATACCAGACCTGTAACTTGAATTTTAAGTCTTTTAATTTTTTTAGCATAAATAAAAAGGTTTATTTATGAAATTTATTTTAAAAACCTTTATCATCTATATAACTTACCCAATTTAAGTTTCAGGTGTATCTTGCAGTTTAAACAGCTGTTTTTTCACGTCGTAGTTTAGAGTCCCAAATTATCCCGCTTGTTGTGAGAGCATAATTATTGTACACAAACCTGTACCATAGGATTCAAATAAATGTAATCTGTTTAAATCCCAAAGTTTTTTTAAAGGTCAAAAGTGGCTTATTATTGTAGTTCATTAATTACTGTCTCAAATCTAAATGTTAAAAATAGGGGGTCCACCAGAATATTTCCTTTTTTATAGAAGGGTGTTGTCGAGTTTTCAAAGTTTCGAAACCACTGGTTTAAACCATTTTATGTATACTATATCTTGGTTGCATAATACCAGCCATGACTTAAGGATGCGAAACATGGAAACTAACAAAGCGAGCCAAGAACTAACTTAGAATAGTACAGAGCAATGCTAGGTATAACTCAAAGATCAACATGGATCAGAGGGAGGACTAGAGTCAAAAATGGAGATGGGCTGGTTACCTAGCAAGAAGAGATGACGATAGATGGGAAAAGACTAACCGATTGGTTCTCATGGGACAGTAAACGTAGTAGAAAAAGACCAGACCCCAGATGGAGGGACGAGATAGAAAAGTTTATGAGTAGGACGTGGCAGAGATTAGGTCTAGGTCATCATGGAAGGAGATGAGAAAGGCCTTTGTCCAGCAGTGGACTTATAACGGCTGCTGCTGCTGATATTGATGTCTATTCTTAAATGAAACTGTTTTCACGGTTGTATTATCTTCAGTTTTAGTTTGTTTGCTTTCATTATCCTTAAGTGTTTTATATTTTGCTCTCAAATTAATCTCTATCCAATCTCTGAAGGCCAACTAGAAATGACAAACAGCTGATTGTATATTTGGGGAGCTAGATATGAGGTGCTACCAAAAATTGCTATAATATGAACAGCATGTGTGAACCAAAAGTAGTACAAACTTTTGATGCTATCTTGTGTTAGCCAGCAACTTCGAAGGAGCTTATGGAAACTAGCATTCCAAGGGAGATTATGAATCACTGCCACCTATATAGGATGCTTCTTTTTAAATTAAACAGTGGTTGGTGGGCAGTGAACACTAAAAACTCCAAATTTTCAAAAAACAAAACATTTCCCCATCTCATTGAGGGGAGTGTAAGTGTAAAATTTCAAGTTTATACTATAAGCAGTTAGGGCTGGGTGAATTCCGGATACATATAAATGTCAGAACACCTGAATAACCTAAACCCAGCAACAGTGTTTAAAGTGTTGTGGGTAGCAGTGATTAACTGTGTGGGTTTTTTTGTGTGGGAGGTGGGTCTAGTGGTCAAATTCCAAGAACTTCTAGGTAGCACCAGGTGTATATGTATATTTATATATTAAAAATACCTGTTTAAAAGAATTACTCCAGCCAATCTATGTTTGATGCACTGAAACCTTCCATGTTGTTTTGTTACGCTTTGTCTTTTAGTGAAGACCTGAATAGTAAAGCGAAAGGTTGAGCAACAAAACGTGATAACTTTGGAATTGTAACTAGAGATGTTATTCTAATTTGAGAAGAGTGGCCAATCAAATGTGATTTTGTGCTTGTGTAAAGTACATGCATGCAGCACCATCCTGAAAAAGAATCAGCCCAGTGCAAAGAGTTTGCTTAAAGGAGATTCGACTTTAATTTGCTCTAAAAATAGAAAACTTTCAATGGTTGAAATGGATGTTTACTTCCACTTTGGAGTGAAGAAGACTGCAGCAAAACAGAAAAGAAAGGGGGGGAAAAACCCATTCCACTTAATATGGCAAGCTTTCAAGCAGAAGCTTTAAAATTGTTGCATTGAAAAAAGCCCCAGTAATTACAGGGAGACTGAAAGAGGCTTTTATTGCAAGTAAAAGCAGGTTTTATTGTTTCAAAGGTTTTGCTACAATTTTGATTAATGTGAAACAACTCAATGGCAAAACCTCAGTGCAGATATGGTGGCGGAGGTGGCTGCTTCTGCTGGAAAAATGTTTGGAAGAGTTTCAAGAAATAATTATAGAGTGATTACAAGAATTGCCAAATATTTAATGTTGATGAAGCAAGTTTCTTTTCTTTTCTTTTTTTTTCTTTTTTTTTTTTAAATTGATGCCAAGGAGAACCTTTGTGTCAAAAAATACTGTAATGCAAGTTAGTCCGAGAGCATTAGCATTTGAGCCAGAAATAAATGCAGGTAAGCTGATTTCTTTTTTTTTTTTTTAGGATGGTTCCCTGATATAGTGAGGAACAATATGTCAAAAGTCTCCCAGGTTTCCTCCTTGTGCTTTTTCAATATGGCATCCAAGATGGCTGCCAGCCAAATCCATAAAAGTGCTCATTAATCGTTCATTATTTATTCTAGACAAGGTTTGTGAACAGTAATTTGTTATATCAAGTGTGCCTAATAACATAAAGGTCTACCAGTCTGGCCACTGGAAAGGTTTAATTTCTAAGATGGCGTCCAAGACATTTTCATTTTTCTGAGCTAGTTTTAATACTTTCAAAAATCCAGGTAAACTGAATTTTTTTTCCTCAGAATAGTTCCCTGATATAGTGAGGATTAACATATTAAAGGTCCCCAAGTTTCTCCCTGTGCTTCTTTTTTATGACTAAAATTCAAATTAGCAGCTTTTGGGGCTAAAACGAGTTTTTAACCTCACAAATTCTTTAAGAATGTAACTCAATAGTACTACTGTGGTCACAACTTTTTATCCCTGTTTAGTATTAGAAACAATCTACACAGTATATTTTACTTCAATCTTAATTTATTTGGCAAGCCTACTTGACAAAATACAAAACAAAATATATAGTATGAAATAAGAAATACAAAACAAAATGATATATTAAAATACAAAGAAATTCAATCATGAATTTAGTTTTCTTCATCAGCTATAGAAAGGGTTGCAGTGTTACTACACGTCTGTCCCATGCAGTTGGTGCACATATCTGAGCAAACCACCCCTGCTTTTCTGCAACCACTGGCATTCCCACATCCTGTTCCAACAGCATCTGAGGAGCATCTGGTTGGTTAGTGGCAACCGCATTCTGGTTGTTTCTTCTACTTTCCAACCACTGCTGAAGATGGACTCTTACAGACTGCTGCTTAACTGTTACAGTGGTTGGTGGAAGACTAGCCAATGTGAAGGTACCACTTGCTGATGTTTTAGCCACTGAGTGTTTATATATGCAACATGTCTGTATTTGCTGAGTGTGGCAAATGTTTCGACTCCGTACAGTTTGAACAGAAACTGTTCCTCTGCAGTGGCTGGAAGTTAGTGCAAATACATTCATGTAGGAAGACAAATTACTGATGTTGTATCACACCCAGTTATGGCATGTAGAAATAAGATGTTCTGTTTTCTACTCCCTAGTGCTTGCAGAAGCTGCTTAATGCTGTAGAGAGTTACAGGATTGCTGTGGCACAGCATAAACAGATCCAATGATGCTCTTGCTACCAATATGGCCCACAAATCTGTATCTGTTCCAACAACTACCACTGGTTGATCATTGTCAGATTTGGCCATATCCAGTTCTGTTGAAACTATTAGTACATCAGTCTGGAGCAGAACTTGGCAAAGTGCTGCCTGTGTTAGAAAGTGAGCCCGTAATGTACGGGAATAGGCATGCTCATTCATCATATGTACCCCTGAACCTTTGACATATACTGACTCCGACAGATCACTTTCTGTCATGATGTTTCCAATGGCTCCCATAAAAGACATGAGTAGATGAAAGCCACTGGGTTGTACAATCAACATTTTCAGGTCATCTGATGCACTGACAATGCCTTCTGCTTTTATATAGAGGAGCTGATCAAATGTCACTAGGCATATAGAAATACCATATTTCTCACACAGGTCCTGCAAAAAATGTAAGGCACTGTGCATACTGGTGATGTTGTTTAGATCTAGATTGATCTTTACTATTTACTATGTACTATTTACTCTACTGGTATCATAATTGCCACCTTTCAAGGCTTCCTGCATAAAACCATTCCGGGATGAGCAAGGTGAAGCCTTGATGTGATAGCCCATTAACCAGAGGGAATTCAGTGCACTGATGGCTTGAAGTTCTGGTTCCTTGTCAGTGGGAATTGTGACATCTTTGATAGTGATACATTTGAGACCTGGAACTGATGGCCCATTGTAGGTTTTGATTGGTACCTCACCAAAGCTTCCAATAGTAGCATCTGAGGGGATGTTACGAATACGTGGTACTAATACACTTGGACCTCTGTAACAGATATGACTAGTTTTGATGATGTCATAGCTGGAGAATCTACCAGGTGGTGGATGTCTACCCAAGTCAAAAATACTTACTCAGACACCTAGATTCTCTATACACAAATTTTCCTACAGAATGCTAACCCTAGCCAGATCCAGGACTACGGGAGTGAAAGTGTGAAAATGAATATTTTTAATCTGGTGTGGATCAAATGTATTTTCGATAATATACATTTTGTAATCACTTTGTCATTGTAAACACTTCACTATAATCTAAATATGTTAATTGGATTCCCACATCACCAAAATATGGGTTAGGCACTAAAATTATTGTCTAGGATGAATAATGGTCATTTTATAGATTTTGCAGCCATTTTAGATGCCATCTTGAAATTTGTACCTTTCCAGTGGTCAGACTGTGGTAATCTTTTGATATGCTATAAAGCACACCTGATACTATAAACATGTTGAAAGACCTTATCTAGGATGGATAATGAACGAGTAATGGGCAAATAAGGATTTGGCTGGTGACCATCTTGGACGTCATCTTGGGAATTAAACCTTTCCAGTAGTCAGATTGTGGTAGACCTTTATGTTATTAAGCACACTTGATACTACAAAATAATATGGTTAAAAAACCTTGTCTAGGATAAATAATGAAGTAATGAGCATTTTTAAGGATTTGGCTGGTGGCCGTCTTGGACGCCATCTTGAAAATCATACCTTTCCAGTAGTCAGATTGTCGTAAACTTTTTATGTTATCAAGCACACCTGATACTACTAGAAACCATTGTGAAACCTTGTCTAGGGTGAGTAATGGGTATTTTTAATGATTTGGTGGCCATCCTGGACGCTATATTGAAAAATCACAAGGAGGAAACCTGGGAACTTTTGATATGTTGTTCCTCACTAAATCAAGGAACTATTCTGAAAGAATCGGCTTAGCTGCATTTATTTCCAGGTTTGACACTTTTCAGACCTAATGCTCTTGGACTAAGCGGTCATAAAGTAGTGAAAGAGATTAACTCTGTCACTAGAGGCTGTGCAGAAAGTTACTTTAAACTGAAATATCTTTATCTATCCAAGTGCATTAAAAATAATAACAAAACCTCTGTCATTTGCCTTTCAAAAAACAAAGGTCGTGGCTGACAATAACATTGTTTCAAGCTTGGTATTTTTGTCTGAATGAAGATGTACTGTTGGTAGAATATAATCTTTTAAGGCCATACTGAAGTTAGATAATGCTGTGGGTCAGGGTTCTTCAAAGTACAGGTCCCAACCCATTACTGGGTCGCAGGTCACAATGACAATGGAATAATTCAGATTTGAAATATGAATAGATCTAATATTTTGTCATTGATAATTTATTTGTTAAACTTATTAAATCATAACAGTAATAGTAGCCCTGACATTGTTGAAAAACATCAGAGGTTTAATAAGAGAGAGGGGAGTGAAAGGAAGGCAAGACACAATTCATATGCATACAGTACCACTAGTACGTTCCACACATCTATGCCTTTGAAACGAACACAATTTTAGTTGCATTTCAACTTTGAGAGTGAAGTGGTCCTTTTTTTTTTTTTTTTTTTGTATTAAGTTTATGCCCTAACCTTGATATAAAATGGATTGTTTTGTTATTAGAAAGAGTCGGTTACAAAGTTATTGCATAAAATTAAACTGGGTTGTGATCAAAAAAAGGTTTGAACAACCTTGCTGTGTATCACCCTGATTCTCTTGGGGACTTGAATGAAAATTTGTTTCTTACCTGCCAATAAAAAAAATCATTACTTCAGCCAATCTATCATGCCATGCCGTTACATAGTCAGGCTGCAACACTCAGATTTTCTTTTCCAATGCAAATGGGAGTTTCCTTCACATACCAAGAACACTAGATAGGACACCACCCAGATACCATACACTACTCCAGTCTGACTGTAGTCACATTACTCCACCTACCATGGTGGCTGTGAAATCTGGATAGTTACTAGTGACAAGAGTCCCTCTCATCTCCCAATTAGGGGAAATAGCACGAGTGATTGGATTTAATGTGGCTGTTGTGCAGGCAACAGTTGAATTTATCAGGACAGTGGCTTAGTTAAAATGGGACTCCATCAATATGCAAATTCCTCAATTGTATTTTATCACTGGTCCTTCCCTTAATGTTAGCTGGTTGGCTGGCTTTAGTGAAAAGGAAGTCTGACTGACCAGTAGCAGAGCTTTACACTTGGGCAGTCACCCAGTATCTTCACCTGGGGTGGTCTCTTACAAATAGTCCCCTCCCAACATCATGCGTAGTGGAAACAGTGGCCAAATGGTACTCTCTATTAGTTCACTAAGAGGTCCTGTTTGACCGTCAACATTTGGCAGAAGTATGTTTGGGTGAATAGAGCTGTTCAAGGTATTCAGGAACTATCATTTGAGCTCCTGTTTTGCAGGTGTATTGATGTGTGGACCCCCCTGAATAGAGTGGGAGTGGGTCACTCTTTTCCTGAGTCTAGATTTCTTACTGTTTCATAATCTTTCTGCTAATTGATTAATACTCTTTTGTGCATGCCACACTCCTCTCTGGACAATGTAAAACCTTTGAATATGCAGCAGGGAACATCTGTGTTTGTATTACCAGAGTTAGCCTCCCAAGACACTATGACTACAGCTTGCCTAATGAAAGTTGTCAGAGTGGCAGCTCAGTGCTATCTATTATGCATGTGCTCATCTGATTGTATATATGTAGGTACATAATCTCCTTGTCAATGCACTTAACCCAATGCTTCTCCATTAATCACATAGATCAAACCTTGAAAGTTTCAGATAAAGATTTAGATAATAACTGCCAGGCTACTGATTTATTGATCCACTGATGGATATTTGTATAACCATGTATATGATAATTATAAAGACATTTATTAATTGGGAATCTATATTTGCTCAGTACCGGTCTGAGCAATTGCAAAACGAGCGACCTAAATCGAGTAAATAAATAAACAAGTGCCGTATTTACATGATTTAGGCTGCTTGTTTCACAATCACTCAGACCGATGCCAAGCAAATATAGATTCCCAATTAATAAATGTCTTTATAATTATCGTATTCTGTCGGATATAAAAATGATCCATTCTTTGAATTTCATAACCGTGAACAGAGATTTGGGATGGGTTTTTCATGTCTTTATTCAGGTCCAGGTCGGTGGGGACTGAACGCAAAAAATCTGTAGTCTGCTCAATGGAGTTTTAAGGTGAAGTGC
>VCCN01004895.1:1296185-1333811 GCA_006491835.1 Architeuthis dux
TATATTATATAAAAAACATCGCGGTGAAGACATAACTTTTACTCTTTAAAGCTGATTAAAGAGAGGGCTATAGTAAGACTTATGTGACTGAAAACAATGTTTAGAAATATTAATCTATCCATAGATAACATAAAAAATCCTGTCAGTTTTGATGGGTACTATGCTAGTATATATATATATTAGTCATTTTCACAAATGTTTCTATTTTATTCCAGGTAAATGCTGATATATTTTTCTTGTCAAATTAACTTTCAATGTAACACTATGAGAATGTACACTAACAGTTACATATAGATTTTAGTCATAGAATATTTCCATAAATGTACATGTAAATAATCCTTTAACTTTAATAAAGAAATTTTGACTTTGCATGTGTACATATGCAAATCAAAAACTGAGAGAAAAATCTGAATAATTGGAGGTGAAACCAGACCGTCAGTTGATGGAATAACAGATAAAACTAGAAAGCACTGTAGTATAATTATCTTGTACATGTTCTGCTGACATGAAACGTCTCGATCCAGGGCTGCACATTTACAGGAGCGAAAAGTCTGTAGTGGGAAACAAAACCAGAGAAAGGCTCTCCCGCATGGATGGAGAGAAAGACGACAAAATTCATTAATTTCAAGGAAAATAGGGTTGTTCCTTTTATTTCCGTTGATAGCTTTGATCGGGGTATTGAATTGTGTTTCTGTTAAAATTCTAACCAGTTGTTACTTTACTGATGGTGATGGTAGCAGTTCAAATCAGGGCATACTGGTTTTCTTCCTCCTACTCACTGACGGGGTGAAGAGTCAGGCTCCTAGCTGTTTACCCGTCCACTCTGTGTCCCCCCAACTGACTAACTGCCATCCGATTCAAAGTCACGACGCACCCTTAAAAATACTCTAATTGGTCAAACGAATTTTCTTGGTCAGCCGTTTGACCTATTTTCTAGCCTGGAGCCTGATAACCTCCAGCTGAGCGCAAAACTTAATACTATCCCCCCCAAACACCAGTCTTTTGTACCCTCCCTCCTTCAGTAAATGAACACACGACCCGAGTGTATTTAATTATAGCACTCAGAGAGCGCATACCTCTGCCAACCCCATTGTCACAAAAAACTGAATGAAAATCAGTTCACAAATAGTTACAATGCAGGGAGGTAACTGTAAAAATTTCATCGATCTGCCCAAAATTTAATCGCTTCCTCCATAGCCCAATACCCACCCTTCCACAAAACGTCATTGAGAACTTTTGGAGATATTTTGTGGACAGATATGAGTGAATACATATACCTCTGCCAACTTTGTAGACAAGATCTTGAAGAGTAAAATCAAAAGTTGGGTGGAAGAAATGGTAATTTTCTAGGGGAAACAAACTGCATCAGACACTTAAAGCATGAGAATTACACTAATTTATCCAAGTTTAATTGTGATTCTTCTATTCAGAAGACGTCTGGTAAACTTTGGTATCCTCTCAAAGCCTCACATAGATTCAAAAAGTATAAGACAGAGAAATATAATTGCTTTGAGGCATCATCTGAAATCCATTCAAATGTCTTGATAGGTTGTCTCATCGGAGTAACAGTCATTTGATTGCAGCATTTTCTAATAAGACTTTTTCTTAAATTTTAACCTCTAACGAATCTTCTCAAAGCTCTTTCAAAAGCTTTTCACAACATCTTGTTTTGCAAAACAGCTAAAAAAAGAAAACCTGAATATATTATAATTCAAAACCAAAAAGATGAGGATATGATCCAAAGCAATTTATAATTGCTCATTCTACTTTATGAGCACTTAATGATTTATTATTAGTAGTAGTATGCCTCTTTGGGCATCTCCAAACTATACACAATATTTATACATCAACTTCTAAACAAATAGTAAATTCATAAGATATATTTGAAGATATTCAAATGTACATATTTGAAGATATTCAAATGTACATAAATACAAGCATCTACAATTCAGCACAATTCACAGACCAGACTCTCTTAATAATCTCAACTGACAGATTCCCAAAATGTCCTTTTTAATCTCATGTTTTTTTCCATAATTTTTAAAATTATTTAAATTATTTTTAAGACCTTGTACACTATTGCTATCTTTAACATGACTAGGCAACTTATTCAAAAAATATATTTTTCTATTAGGAAAAAAATCTAATTGTTTAGTAGTTTTAGAAATTAATAATGGGAGATTAATTTTTATTAAGTATATTATTTTCCAGATATTGTAACTTCTAGTAATGTAAGATAATAGTGTTATTAACCCTATCCAGTAGTTTTCTCCACATAAATTGAGACTGTACTCACTCAGACATAGATCTGGAAGTTGAAAGCTGAACACAAAAGGTTTAGTCTGTTAAATGTTTTCATGAATTCTCTAATATTGACCTTATTTTCAGGGAAATCAATGTTTTAGGATTTATAATTGAAATAAGAACAATAATTATAAACACAAATAAACATTTATCTTCTTTTTTTAAATCTTCAAGTATGTTTATGTTGAGTGGACTGTGTCAAATGTTGGTAGTCATATAGTTCTACATATTTTTATGAAACCAAAGTTCTGTCCTCCAATCAAATGGTGGATGATAAAACTTTAAAGAGACATTTTATCTCAAGAATTTATTTTCTTTCTGCTTATCTCCTTATTTTGTTTGTTTTTGATCCTTGTCTAAAAGAATTAACAGGTTTCCATTGAGTTGATGTTTACTTAAATGATGTATTTCCACACTGTTGACCTTGCTCTGTGATATCAGAATGTTTTGATCTCATTGGTTAAAATCAGATGCCAGCTTGTACCTACTGTAACAATTTTTAGTCTTTCATTACAGTTAGATAAGTGTTCTTGGGATAGTTTCATTTTTAATATGTTTAACAATGTAGCCTGTCTGCTAATGCTATGAAAATCTTATGTTTTGACCCATGAGTCTAGTTGATATTGATTAAACTTCTATATTTGATATCATTGATCGACTTGAAATTCTACTTCTACTTGTGTGCACTTTGTGAAAATTTCAGTGTATTCCTTCTAGTTTTTGATTAAGAAAAACTGATAGACATATTGGCTTTTTGCTAGTTGTTAGGCCACTAGACTGTAGCCATGAGGTTCAATATTTGGAGTTGGGTAGATAACTCATAAAATATAACTATATGAAGAAAAATTGTTTTGATTTCTAAATCTACATCTAAATCACTGTGTAAAACAAGTAGATTGCAGCATTCAATAAACACAAGTTGCTCAAATGAATAAATAATTATTTAACAGCTTCGTTTTGAATCCTTACATGATTTTGTATTAAATTTTTTTTTTTTTTTTTTTTTTTTTTAAATTTTGTTTGACTATGAATACATGATTCTACCTTCAAATTTGGGGAATTTGACCTTGAAAAAAAAAAGAAATACTTACCCTCTACCCGTTGGTTATGTATATAGTGATCTCTGAAAGTCTATTCTACATTCATTTTGTGCATGCTGTTTGAATTACCCAAACTTCTAGGTAGCACCTCATGGGTGCATATTTCGGAATAAATACTTTTAAATTCTGTAATGCCTAAATACCTCCACCACACATGGTTGGGAGTGGTCAGACAATCTGAAAGAAGGCAAGTTTGTCCTTTGTTCAGCTTCTTTCTCTCTCCCAAATAAAGCAAGGGTTCTCAACTACAGAACAGTAAGTCCTCTTGTGTTTTTCTCCTTTTAACCACTAAAAGATCGCTAGCCTTTTCAACAGCTTGTGGAAAATATTACAAAACTTTTATAACATAACAAATGGTAATTTATTTATTTATTTTTTCTTTTTTTCTTTTTTTCTTATAGAATCACTGTAGCTACCAGCTTGGACTTTTTGCAATTTTGATGAAGTGTCCATTTTGAAATATAAATGTACAAAAAATAAGGGACAATTAACTGATTATATAAATGCATAATATTTTTGTCAAACTCCAAGACAGTCAGGAGTTGACTTTACTTTCCTAACAAGAACAATCTTCACCAAAATTTGGGGTGTAAGCAGATATGTAAAACTCCCACTTCCCTACCATGATTTGAACTAACAACCTAGTGATCGCTAGCCTGGTGTCTTACTGTCTGAGCTAAATTACAAGTCTAAGATATTAACGAAAATTTATCGTACACATACGCTTATTTCATTCTAATAAATATAGAAAAAAAATATTTCTATAATTTGTTTTTATTATATATACAATACAAAAGTTGTAATCATCTTCAGTTGGAATAGAAGCTGGAGTGGAGTTTGACCCTGCAGCAGCCAGTCTTGTTTAATTATATTTTTCTAGCTTATATGAGTGCATGTGCTTGATTTATGAGTGACAGTCTGATTTTTGATTTGTAATATATTTATATTCTTGGAGGTGCCCAAAACTCGAGTTCTTTCATGCCTAGTTGAGCATATTAATTTATTCCTACTGAAAACTTTCAGTGTCCAATCCTCCCCTCCCCCACCCCAGCATGTCTGGTGAAAATTAGAAAAGCTGGCCTTTCATGGCTGTTCTTATTTCTGCTTGATAAAACACAAATATAATTTGTTTGTTTTCTGGCAATCTGCTTACAAAGTGTAAGCTAAGTTAGCATCTCAATCTTTTTCCCCAATGATTACTTCTTCCAGCCTATTCTATTGAAGCTCTTGTAATATTCAGAATATTTCTATAGAATTACTTTCTCTTGTTTTGTAATGCAGTTCAGTTTTTAATGGAACCGTACCAAGGCTGACCATATTGCTAATATGGTCAGCCTTGAACAGTACCTATCCAAAACATTGTTTAGCTCGAAAAGCTGCAGGTGTAAAGATAAAAAAAAACAAACTGTAAAGTTGATTTTGAAAAGCTGTTATTTGAATTTGTATCTTGATGTTGAAAAGAAAACAAAACATTTCATTTGATAGCCTTCTGATTGGATAAAGTAAATTTTTATTCCGAATGTTTTTTTTGTTTTTTTAGTGTGAAAAAAAGTATACAATTTGTATATACAAGCACACATCGCAACAATCATATTTACACAATGTCTACGGCCTCAAACCTTAAAATCATTTGCATCTGTTGATAGCACTACATATCCCAGTAATCTATTCCAAAGTCCTACCACTCTATTGCTAAAAAAGAATTTTCTGATATTCAATCTACTTCTATTTGCTGCTACAGTATATGTGTGGCCTCTCAGTCCCTTGTACCCCCTTCTAGTAAACAATACATCAGGGTTTACTACTACTAAACCATGCATAATCTTAAACATTTCTATTAAGTCTCCCCGATCCCTCCTATTTTCTAACGATGTTAACCCTAACACTTTTAGCCTATCCTCATAACTCCTACTTTTCAATTCCGGTAATAACTTAGTTGCTCGTCTCTGGACTTTTTCTAAAAGACTTTTATCTCTCTCCAAGTATGGTGACCAGGCCTGTGCACAGTACTTGGGATGTGGATGGACATAATGGCACACCTCCACTCAGAGACTTCACAGAGACTGTTTCCTACCCGCAGGAAGTCTTCCAGCCAACAAGTTAGTTTGCCAGCTATGCCACATCTTTGCAGTTTGTAGATCAGTCTACAATGAGGAACTGAGTCAAAGGCTTTCTTGAAATCTAGGTATAACGCATCAAAAAGAACAGCCTCATCATACAATTTTGTCCATTCTTCGAGCGTAGTAAGCAGATTCGTTAGACAAGATCTCCCCCCTCTAAATAGTCAAATTCATCGAGAATAAGGGTATATTGTGTGATGAACAACATGTTCATCACACAATATACCCTTATTCTCGATGAATTTGACTATTCCTTTCTTCACAAGTTTCTCACAGATCTTACACACTTCCGAGGTCAAACTCACCGCTCTATAATTACCTGTTACAGCTTAGTCACCCTTTTTAAATATGTGTGACATTCACCATTTCCCATATTTCTGGAAGTTTACCCTGGTCTAAAGATTGCCTTAGAATACAGTACAGTGGGAGATATCAAACATCCACAGATTCTTTGAGCACTCGTGGATGAATTTCATCAGGACCCATTGCCTTATTTGGGTTTATATTGGTTAACAACTTTTTTACATCTGTAGGTGTGAAGAAAATATTTCTGAGGCTAGAATCTCCCACCCGTCAACTACATTCAAATAGATCTGCCGCACCATTGCCGTAGATATGATGCATGAAGTCATTAAACCAGATTTCATGTTTATCATCTTCCTCAACAAATACAGATTGAAAGAAACGATTCAGTTCATTTTCTATTTCCTGGCCATCATTTATATCGCAACCTTTATCCGTTTTAAGTTTAGAGATTCTTCCTCTCGACTTTGTCTTACTGTTTACATACATGAAGAAATGCTTTGTTTTTTAAGTTGTAGATACGGGATTTCTTTGTCCTGCTCATTTACTTCCCCATTTAATTATGAGTTTGAACCATCAACATTTCTTTCCATACAAACTTGTTATTCAAATCCTCTGATAGCCTTGTTGACCATTTTCTTCTGTTGACCATTCTCAGAAAACTAAATTAAATGGATTGTTAGGAGTGCAAAATAAAATTTGCCCAAAGATTACAAAAAGCTCAGATTAAATTTCCTTATTGAACGTATACACACTGAATTATATCTTTTTGAACACAATGTTTATTTTACACGCACAAAACATTTTGTATATATATATATCTATATCATAAGTCCACTGTTAGACAAATGCCTTTCCCATCTCCTTCCATGACGACCATGACTGCGCTGACCATTGCCATGTCTTACCTGCAAACCTTTCTATCTAATCCCTCCATCTTGTGTCAGGTTTTTTCCTACTGCGTTTACTGTCCCATGGGCACTAATCGTTTAACCTTTTACTTTAATTATTTGTATATCTTTCACCCTGGTCCACCCACTGATCTGTGTTGATCTTTTTCTATCTCTTAGAGTTATCCTTAGCATTGCACTTTCTATGGCTGTTTGTACAGTTCTAAGTTGTTTTTTTTGTGTTTGTGTGAATTGAGGTTAAATGGAACATTGGTAACAATGTAGTAGCCACAGAATCAAATGTATGTAATATTTTGTCCTTTTTAAGTGAAACTGTTTAAAAGGGACGAACATTCATAGGAAGCAAAATTTGTGGTCCCGATGTGTTCCGCTTAAGCAGAATTCATGGTCCCAATGTGTTCCGCTTAAGCAGAATTCACTGCATATATATAAATTGTACAGACGTATCCTTGTGTATATACTGAAGATTGGAGAATAACTATCATAAAATTTCTGACATATGATTTCTGTATTTTATTATTAAAATGTGTGATTGGACATTATCCCATTTAAAAAAGTTTTTTTTCAACTTTCAATATTACTTTTAACCATAAGATACTAAAATTTTACTTATTTTCATTAATGGTTATGACTTTTTTCTTTATTTCTGAAACTATTTTTGTAATGTTTTTTTTCTTTTCATCTGCTTGCTATAGTTCTTTTAACTGCTTAAAATTCCCCAGCCTAATGATACTGGTCTGTATAAAGTGTTACATATTTGTCATAAGTCCATGCTTTGTTTCCTGTCCTCATGGTTAAGGGTACAAGCTAACTATAAGTAATTACCAGCTGGCTCTAGTAACATAGTAAATATGAAACCCGATACTCAGGAAACTTTTACTGTTCAACTTCCAAGATTTAAATTAATTATTTCAATTCGTCTTTTCTTCTCTCCACATTTCAGCGACAACAAATAGGAAGATTAATCATCTTCTGGTTTGCCACCTTCTGATTTAGGTGTTCGGATCTGATAAATAAATTTAAAAAATATGTACTTTATGGCAAAATGATAATTAGTATGAATGCTTATTATGGGTTTGAGACACAAGTCTACTGATTATGGTATTTAAAAACATAGCGCAAATATAGTAATGAACTTCTTGTAAGCTGATTATTGTGACGGTATCCTACATTGCTGGTAACCCTTCATGGGGCAAGTGACTATGATCACCTGAGGACACGTCAGCACATGTAAATATCGTAACAACATAAACCACACCAATGTGGTCTGCAAAGCTTTGCAAAGTACACTTGTGCTTGAATAAAGACAGAAACTGTTTTGAGGCATACAAAATATTTTAGATATCCAAACAACCTTTTTGTATGTTAAACTAGACCTAATTCCAAGATATTTTCAGTTGCAAGTTTTCTGAAATTTTTTCTGTTTATGGGGTCAAAACCACCTCTGATGAAGTGATCATATATGGTGCCTCACCCAAAAAGTGACCAAAAATGGAAAATATAAAAAAATTAAATTAGCCTGTTTTTGGCCTGCACAATAACATTTTAAAATCAACCTGGAGGTGTTATTTTTTTGTCAATATCAATTGTTTAGTATCTATTCATTATATTGAATGTTATTCTTTAATTCTATGTTTTTAACTTTCTACTTTAATTTTTAATTTTTTAAAAACTTGCAACTGAAAATATCTTGGAATTAGGTCTAGTTTAACATACAAAAAGGTTGTTTGGATATCTAAAATATTTTTTATGGCTGCCCTATAAAGGGTTAAAGCCTTGAACTACTTTCAAGTGATAGACAGGAATACTTCTTCCTTTCCTTCACTTTCTTTACAACTAAGAAATAGTTTTTTTTTGTTTTTAAGTATTCGTTATTCACTATTTTTGACTATCCATTGTCTGTGCCAAAAACACATTGATTGATACTTCGAACTGTGTTGATGTTGCAAAAATATCTATTCAATCTGAATAAACAAATAATCCCAATGTCTGGATACATCTCAAGATTCAATTTTTATTTGAATCCTCTTTAGCTGATAAATGTAAAAAAGAAATGTTACAAAGAGTTTGAGATTATGGTTATTTTGTTTTTGTAAATTTATAAATAAGTCATCTCAAGAGTTAAAATGAATGCATCTGTCTGTAGAAGTTTATTTACAGCCCAGACAAATTGTGTTAATCGATGAATCAGAGCCAACCCGAGGCATCGGTGAACTAAGCGGTTGCTTGTGGCCACCAGAGGGCCCCCCAAGAGTCAATACTGTTGGTGGCGGTGAGGGACTCCCAAATCAAATTCTGCCTGCTTAGGGCCCTGTAAAGGGTTGGGTCAGACCTGCAATGATTAGATATGACATTATAATTATTCTCTGAAAACCTGTCCTATGGGTGCGATTTTCAATTCCCGTAGAAGGCTCAAATGGCTTTTGGCCCCAATAAGAGATCATAGATTTTAACTATGTATTTATTGAATCATATCTCCTTTGAAAACCATCATCATGAATTCTTGGACCATATTTAATTTAAATATCTGGGTTCACAAAATATAGGTGAATTATAGTAAGATAGATAGATAGATGGAAATCAGATCATTATTATCAGTATGAGTGCGAACACAGACCCCACATTGTTATTGTTATATTTTCAAAAACTATGCCTGGGGCTCCCATTAGTACATACAGACAGTTTCACGGGGATATATTATGTGGTTTCTGAGTTATGTTGTCACGGACAGACAATTGGTGAATTATAGTTAGATTTATCTTTTTGTTTCAAGTTTCAACAATCCACTTCACTTGAGCTAGAGTCATTTGAGTACTGTACACTGTTCATTACTAAATCACTTGTTGGAGACTATCTCTCTGCTATGATTACCATGTTCTCTGTTCCTGCTGCCACAATTCATTCTATTCAATGCAGACATTGATTATTGATAATCTGCGCAATTGTTTGAGTCAAGCAATTTCATCTTCTATCCAACTAGAATGGAATCCTACTAAAAGTTTTTTTGTTATTTTTTATCATGGCTCAGTGGCTGTTCAGAATTAAGGTCCCAAACTCTTATGAAATGGAGAAGACATATTTACATCAAGTAGACAAGCATTGTGTCTTGACTATACCTCGAAATAGATTTGATAATTTTCAATGTATACTGTATATTTCGGCGGATAAGGCAGACCCCAATTTCAAACTGTATTTCTTGGTTTTAGCTCACTGTTTTAGTCACTGGCCTATAAGATGACCCCATTTTGGGGGTGGTTTTGGATGCTTCAAGTGTTGTCTTATCCTCTGAAATTAGGCGGCCATGTCGGCTGAGGCCTAGAATACGCCAACTGCATCCCCTGCAGATGAGCAAGACCCCACCCCCAAGCAGGGGCCACCTGTTTTTTTACCAAAGTTGCAAGACTCTATTTATAGAAAAAATAACCTTTCATCAAAGTTGCAAGACTATTTTTTTAAAAAATTTTTTTTTAAAAATTTTAAACTTATTTCAGCATTAAATGACCCATCAAGGGTTGACATGCTGTTAAACAAATCAATCTGAAATTAGGGGTTCAGGATGTTTTATACCTTTTACTAGTTAATCCCCTTGAAACATTCATGGATATATTTGAGTTTCAGTGGAAGAGTCCATTGTTTCAAATGGTGGGTAGGAGATATTTTCATAAGCAAAATTGTCACCTTTAAGTGAAAGAGTCCATTGTTACTGACAGAAACAGAAAAAGTCACATAAGTAGATTATTAGTGATTTATAAAAATTTTTTCACTCCCTCTTTTTTGCTCTGCCTTGTTCCACCCACTTTGTCTCCTCGACTCTCTATTCTTTTCTCTTTGTAGCTCTTGAACCTTCATTTCCCTCTGCCAATGAAGTTGGAGACGTCTATGTATTGCTCTGTCTGTCTGTCTGCCTTTTCATCATTCTGTCTGTGTCTGCATGTCTCGGCATGTCTCATTCGTCCATTTTTATGTTTTCCTCTTTCTCTTCTTCTCTTTTAATTGGAATTCATTCTTTCTAAAGTATTTGGTTACTTCCTGTTTTTGCAGCAATAAAAATATCCATTCAGCAGAACGTCTTTTTAGAGGAATTGGCCACAAGGAGAGATTAAAAATAACCACATTAAGGAACAACAACTTTCCTTTAAGGAGGTGAGCAAAAAAACAAATAAGTCGCAATTCTAGAAAATTTAAATAAATAAAAACTGATAGCAATAATAAAATATTATTAACATGAACTCACTTCTGCCTTCGCTGGCCATTAATAGTGATTTATGTCAAATCATTTCCTTTGTATCCAATTAATATTATAATTATCAGCAAATAAATAACTGAAACTACTCTGATTAGCATGTTTCCCTTTCTCCTCACATTTGACCTAAAGGAGAAAAAAAGATTACCCTCACTTTTGATCCCAAAAAGGGGGGAAAAATGTTTCCCCTCACTTTTGACCCCAATTTTCCAAAAAAAGAGATCAGGAAATGAGGCCCCAAAAAAACATTTAAAAGAAAATCTTTTTAAATGTGTGATCAGAATAAACATTCTCTTATGACGTCCCATGTTCTCTTACAATGTCATAGCTGCTGTACACAAAATAATGGTCAAGCTCAGCATTATAGTTACATCGTAAATAGAACCCCATCTCCTCAAACATAATGTAACAGTTGCAAATAACCTGGATTTGTTTTATTCTTCAAGTTAGAGCATTTTGAAGGTGTAGCACTAACAAAACTCTGTCTGTGATGTGCCATTTTTCCTGTGTCACATGAATGAATGATTTGGCTCCGCAGATGGAGATTTTGGACAGGTTTTCCATGTCTTTATTCGGGTCCTAGGTCGGCAGGGCCTGAATGTGGAGAATCCGTAGTCTGCGCAATGGAGTTTTAAGGTGAAGTGCAACGTGCGCGTGGCCGACCCCACCCTTTGAACCTTAGGTTTGCATGCTATGGTCCACCGTAATGGCACAGATAGTGGCATTGTCCTTAGGTTGTAGGTTTGACAGGAGTTTCCTTCTCCTGGCAGATGCAAGCTAGCTATGGGGGTCTGCCGCCCCTTTGTGGGAGTGTTCAGATGGTATGGCTTACCTGTGTAGTTGAAGCACTACGGCCGCCTCAGCAGATATATTGTATATCTGTGAATGGCTTGGCTTCGCGAATGATGATGGTTTTCCACGGCATTAGGACCATAGACGGCGGGACCAATGTGAGGAGTAAACCTCCAGCCTGAGCAGTGTAGTTTTAAGGTGAAGTGCAACTTGCCCCACCCAGTTTTAAGGTGAAGTGCGACTTGCACCACCCTTTAAACCAAAGGTTACATCCTATGGTTCACCGGAGTGGCGCAGATAGGGGCAGAGCCCATAGGTCTTGGTTTGAGAGGAGTGTCCTTCTCCTGACAGATGCCCATTTGAGGGAAAGTTCCGACAGTAAGGTTGAACTGTGGTTAAACCATCCTGGAGTTGTTAGATGCCTGGGCTGGCTATAGGGTTCTACCGGCCCTTTCTTGAGAACCAGTATGGAACGGCTGTCTTCAACTTTGGTCACAGAATAGTGTCACATATACACATATACAAACAGAAATCCTATTATAATAATATAGATCACTTCTTGTAAAATACTGTCCATGTTGGTTATGACTTGCAATCCTTTCTCTCTTGAAAAGTATACTGATAGAAACATTTTTAGCAGAAAAACTGAAAAATTGAAAAAAAAAATGTCTTATCTTCCTAAATTTACCTTTTTATCTATTAATTTTCAATGGTACTCAACAAGATGTTTTGAAAATGTCTGTCATCTGAGAAATTTTAATGTATTTACTTTCGCCGGAGACAAAAACTAAGTGGTATTTTTTTCTGAATTATTCTTTTTGAGAATAAACCCAGTGCTTGAGATCTACTGACTTGTAAACCCCAAATATTTATCTGCTATTCTGATTACCATACCTCTGAGTGCATACCTCTGTTAATTACATTGTCACTAAAAACTAAATGAAAATCTTTTCTATAGTTTTGAGGTCAAGGGTCATTAACATTCAAATAATTCTTTGGACAATTGGATGGTATGGAAGCCCAAACTCGACAAGGCAAGGATGAAGAAAACACCCAAATCCTACGTTATAAAGGTTGCCTCCTTTCAAATTAAAATCTGTTTACCCCATCACATTCGGATATTACACCTGAGGTTGAAGAATGGATCGACCAAAATGTTGTGTTAACAACACAAACCACAACGAGTTCAATTGTGTGAACTATTTAAATGAAAATCAGTTCATAAATAGTTACGGGAGGTAACTGTAAAAATTCCTGGATTTGATCAAAAATTTAATCAGTTTTTCTTTAGCCCATGACACATTCTTCAACAAAATGTTATTGGAATTCATTGAGAACTTTTTGAGATATTGTGTGCTGTTAACCGATAGCTACGATGCAAGGGAGGTAACTGTACATAGATTTGACCAAAAACTTAATCACCATTGCCACAGCCAGTTGGGGGGTGCTTGAAGCCAGAGGCCCCCAATATTTAGGGGGTCCCCCAAAATTAGTTAACAGAAAAAAATTGTTTGTGTGTAAAGTAGCACACACAAACTTTTTCATAACGTGGTGTCTGCAAAAATGCACGCAACTTGCAAAATACTAATCTTATTGTAACAATCCCTGTGTCATTAGTGAGAGAATTTCCACTTAAAACCCTTTTTGTAAGCTGTATAAAAGTGGTGAAATCTCCATGAGCATTTGCATTTTAAATCTTTATTAAAAAATTAACTAATGAACCGATTTCAATAAAATTGTTCGTTATCTATTCATTTATGATTGAAGTTTATCATGAAAAGGGTATTTTGAACGTAAAAATTATGGAAGTTTTTTAATTTTTTTTCTTTAAGTCACAATGCCCAACCTATTGAGATCTCAATAATAATGTTGTGGTAGCCAACTGTTCATATTTTAAAAAGATAAGTCCCTGACAAATTTGCATCCATTTAATTTGTTTTCTAAAATTAACCTGATGTGGTTAATTCGCTAATTGGAAAAACTAGAAACTGCAATATAAACTAAATTACTGCTTTGTTTAGTTATTTTTTTGTTTAATATGTTGAAATCTATTTTACAGTGAAGGTATGTAAAAGGAAAAAAAAGAATTTTATGTCAATTTATTTTCTTTGGAGAATTTAATCGATTTAGAAAATATTTGTACATTTCTTTTTTAATATTTATTCACCAACTTTTTTTCTTTTTCAAAACTTGGAAATATATGATTTAATAAAAATTGAAAACCTGTTGTATTTTAAATAATCTGTTTATTGATTATTTTAAATGCAGACAAAATGTACGGATTCCCAAAATAACAAAGATTGGAAAGTTGCTCAAGGGAGATAATGCTATAAAGTCCATCCATATGTACTTGCATACTGCAAAAACTACTCAACATAACCCCATGAAATTTTCTGTGGGTACGGATGTGACCCCAGGGAAGGTTTTTAGCAAATTAGTTTTTGAAAATAACCCCCAAAATATATTTTATTGGAATTCTTTCAGGGCGGGTGGTGATTTACAACTTTGTGTCAGCTTTTTTGTTTTCTGAAGTCAAAGCAAAGTGGTTTCTTCCTGAGATCTCAAAAAATCCTCTGAAACACTTCTTACTGGCTTTAAAGTGTATTTAATCTGCTCATTTTTTTAAATTAAAAAAACCATGATTTTTAAAAAAAATAAAAAGATGTATTGAATGAATAAATTAGAATTAAACAAATCTTATTACTTTTTTTATGTATATCTTAATTGCTTTTATGTATATCTTAATTGCTTTCGAATTTAAAAATGACCTATGGAATTATTTAATGGTCACATTTTTATAAATGGGCATGTGTGGAACTTTTTAAAAACTTATTTAATTTTCATAAAATGAATACAAGGATTCTTCAAATCTTTTAATTATTCAAATATTCAATTATTTTTTAATACATTGATTGATATGAAATTTTAGGATTTGAAGTTGTAATAAAAATCACCCCCCTGCTCACTAAATGGTCATATTTTCTGCCTTCATTTGAAAATGAAATTCACAGATAAGGTTAAAGAAAGTGAAAAAATGGATCAGAAAATTTCAAAATTTGTGAAGTAAAAATGCTGTTCTGAGTTCCCAGACAAACAACAGTGCAGTGAAATATAAAACTGAAAAGATAACAAACGCCCAATTTTTTTTAGTAGCTGAAATACCCAATACGCAGCAGTAAATTGCTGTAAGAAAAAAAAAAGAAGGGTAATCCTATAGATAAACGGCATAAATTGTCAATTTCTCTTCAAACAGCTAATTAATTTTTATATATCTTAATCTTATAGATAAGCGGTGTAAATTTAACAACATAAATCATTTTTGAGATATCTTATCACTGACAATGCCTGCCTGCCATGGCTCCCCTAGTGTGAGGCTTCATCGGGCCGATGCCTGCCTGCTGTGGCTCCCTAGTATGAGGCTTCATCAGATGGAACCATTTTCAAGTGTCTGATCTTAGAATCCAATTTTCAATGTAAGATTTCTTGTGAAATGAGGTTGTTATAAAGGCTTTTTCTTTCACTTGAGCTGTTGACCCTGTGTTAAAATTTGGGCTAAGCAGTCCTGCCCTCTTAGAATGCCTATTAAGGATGTAATAACATAAAAGCTATGTAGACTAAATAAATAGGCAATTTGTCGCATATATCATCAATGTGTTTGTATGCCTGCAATAGTTTAAAAAGGTAGGTAATAGTTTAAAAAATGCAATAAATGTCATATAATATAAAATCAAGAAGCCATTCCCAGTATTGGTTCATACAGTTTGAAGAGTGATATAGTTGTAACTCATTATTACAAAGTTAGTCAAAGAAAAACTTGCAGAGTAAACCCCTTCACTTCTTATACTTAAGAGAATGGTAAGCACTTGATCTATTTTTATAATGTTATTAATCTCTGCTCTACAACGGCAGAGCTATATATGACAGCAGCAGAAGTGCTGTCAGAACGCCTACCGGACTGACCAACTGGTTTGAGCTGACATCAAGAGTGAGACAAAGCTGTGTCCTTCTGCCACTTCTGTGCGTCATCTACATGGGCACGATCACCAGATAAGCCAATCTAGACCCAGAGATGCTAAATAAGCTACTCTTTGCTGGCGACCACAGCTTACTCAAAGATTCGATACAGCTTCAGGAACACGTCAACTGAACGCAGTGTGTTAAGATCATGACGTTCAAATCAGTAAAAGGAAGATGGAAGTCATGAGTCAGACAAACACTAGTCTTTTGCATCAATGGAATTCTATTGAAACAGACCAAGAAATTCAAATACCTGGTTAGTGTCTTCACCAAAGATGGCAAGATAGACAGAGAGACAGACTTGAGTACAAAAAGTCAACAGTGTCATCTTCCAGCTGACTCCCCTCCTGGATCCCCATGGGAATCAAGGCCCGGCTGATTAACACTGTCTTTCTGCCCGCGCTGACCTATCCGTGTCGGATGTAGACACTGACGAAAGCCCAGAAGAGGGAAATCACTACCTGTAAGATGAGTTGCCTCAGACGAGGAGGGATTTGATTAATAATGAAAACAATGGAGATATTGTCGGAGCAATGCCTCTCCGCAAATTCATCCAGCACCAGAGAATTAAATGGTTTGGACACCTGACAAGAATGACAATGACCAACCAGCATTCAGAGTGTAGAATCTCACAAGTTCAGGTGCAAGAGGACTGCCTCACAGGCGTTGGATCGGGGGTATAACAGACAGACTCGAGCCCCATGGCCTGTCCGTCACAGTGGCGACCCACCAAGCCATTGACCACCATCTCCACTTCCCTACGACACCCCGCAGCACACGTGGAAGATAAAATATAAAAATAAATGACAATTAATCAAATATCTCTTAAAGAGCAAGATTATCTGCTATTGCTGTAACAAAAAACATTCAGAATCCTCATTCCACCTGTGCTACCAGGTTGAAATTATCCAAGGTTAATGAAAGTTTTACATTTGTGAATTTAGACGTCCTTAATCCTATTTCCCTTTTTTTTTTGATTTTTCAAAATACCTAGTGAAACAATGAAAGCACTTTCCATCATTTTAGAGGCAGAAAACAGAACATTTTCTTCTTTTAATAGCATTACTTGCTATTTTTGTCCAACACTTTTGCAAAATGCCAAGGCTAGTTCGTGATTGTTAAACAAAATTTCATTTAATACTTGTGGATTTTTTAATGTTTTCTGCTCTATTAGGGTTTAGAATTGTTCTTTTAAAAAAATAACTTTACAATGTGGAGACATTAAATACAATCGTTGAGTTCTTGAGAGGCTTTATTTTCATTTAACATCCTGACTATCACAATTTTGATATGGATCTTTTTTTCTCACAGTTTAGTTTCATTGCTTTGTTGCTACGATTTCCCTTTGTTAATCACTGCTACCCACAACAGACTGGTTTAAACACTGTTGCTGGGTTTAAGTTATTCATGTGTTCTGACATTTATATGTAACTATGTATCCAGACTTTAAATTTTGCACACACTCTCCTCAATGAGTAGGGAAAATGTTTTTTTTTTTTTTTGTTTTTTTTTTTTGTTGAAAATTCCCCTCCTAAATAGGTTTTAGAGGGGGGGTTCAATATGCAATGGAGGTTTATGCTAAATTGGTAACTAGTTTGTGCCTGCCTGTTTTTTTGAAAATTCAGACCTTTTTTTTATTTTTTAGTGATCACAGCCCAACAATAGGCGAAAGAAGTAACTTGTTCATTGATCACCCCTTTTTCCAACTTTTTAATTGATCACCCCCAACACAGCATATATGGGTGTTGGTGATTCATAATTTCCCTTGGAATGCTAGTTTCTTTTTCTTTTCACAAATTGTTTTTTACTGATTTCAGTCTCCTCTTTATTTCTTTTAGTTTGCAATCTTTTTTGTAATCAAATTTGGATATCTCATAAGTTGATGTTCTGCTTTTTTCATTACAATAATGATGATAGACAAAAATAAACAAATCAAAAAAATATTCTTTTATCATATTATTTCACAAATTTTGGTTGAACCACTTCTTTTTTTAAACTTTTGACTTTACCCAGTGCCTAACACGTTTCCAGTAGGCCCCAGTAGGCTGTATATGTGTTCAAAATTCACATATGGTTTCCCCTATTTTTAGGGGTTTAAGAAATTGTGTAGCTTGATTTTAAATACATGTAGTATATTTTTAGATTATATTTCAAATTATTTTCTGGAGAATTTAGAGATTCTTTTTTCCTTAATTTTGGATAAAAATTTAAAATGAATTGGCAACCGTGGTCCTGTCTGTCAGTACCATAAAACAGACAATAGATATTTAGTATTTGTTAGTAATTTCATTTAATTTAATGTTACATTTTAATGAGATGGAAGAGCTTGGCTCTTTCCCATAGGTAAGTCAATTCTCAGCAGTTTCAAACACATCCGCATATCATTCTCAATTGACAGTCATGCACAAAATTTTGCTTATACTAAAAATAAAAACGGCAATATTGACTCCACTGTAAAATATAGACACAACAAGGCTAACTAATCCTTATTATGATTGTCAAAAATGTTGTTGACCTCTAGCTAATTGCAAAAATTTCTGTACAGACTTACATTTTTATTAATTTTTATGTAGTCCATGGATTATCTAATGACAGTGTGTACCTTTTTATGCAGAAAATAAAGATTACTGTATTTATTTGTGTATAACACATACTTTTTTCCAGATTTTTAAACATAAAAATTAGGGGTGCACATTATACACACAGACTAAATGTTACCCCTTTTTTTCTTGGCCAAATGCGTGGCCATTTTCGGATGGTGTGACCGAAAGTAAGTTATATCTATTGTTCAAGATAACTGATGTGTAACAAAGAGTTTAAATCACTATAATAATACATTTCTCTAAGGTAATGATAATATGTTAAATGTTCATTATATTTCACAAGTATACAATATAGATGTAAATTGTATGTTGCTGGTGCAAATATTGATATAGTTGTACAATGTTGACAAAGGTCACCACGCCTGGCTTCCCACAACGGATATAGTATCGATCAATATCCAACTGAATACAGCCAAATTTTGACCATGTATTGTTGATATGAAGTAATTAGACAATAAAATTGACATTGGTAGCAATGGAACACTGTTTTTATCTTGACAGAAATTCGCACAAAGCTGTGTGTGTGTGTGTGTGTGTGTGTGTGTGTGTGTGTGTGAGACTTTGTACCAAAAATAGTAATTGTTGATTTTACAACAGTTGCACTTTTACAGCCTGCACCGGGTAAAGTTCAAAGGTCACTTTTGAATTTGCTTTTTGTTTCGTTTAGGATGTGTGAACCTTTTCAATGTAACAGGTTTAGTTGGTAATGACATAAATATTTCATTCAGCAATTACAATAAATATGACTAAATACCACCCCCCCCCCCTACATCGTGACATGACCTGTTGCTGCGATCTCCACGTCTGACAGCATGAAATGATACTAAGGAAAAGTCAGCACATATTATACACAAGATATATTTCTTCCAGGTTTTCATTTCTCATAATTAGCAGTGTGTATTATACATACTAAATACGGTACATTTGTGGGGCATTGCTGATGATTATCATGCGTTCAAACAAATGTTATTATGTAAACTAAGATGGATCGTGTGTGTGTGTGTGTGTGTGTGTACACGCACAAGCCAAAAGTCGGATGCACACAGACTTTTTCTTCCAGACAAAGCAGAATTTTCTGATTGGTTAAGAAAGAAAAGAATTGTTTTAATATTTCTATGGCCATAAACTTTGGTTTTAACAATTTTGTCTGTTTTACAATTTTCTCTTGATTGCTTTCATCTGTCAGCAGGTTCCTAAAAGAAATACAGGCGTCCCTCAATATAACACGGTCTGTTACAGCATGGTTCGTGGTATAAGGCAGGTGGGTGGTGGATCCCATAAAACCTATACTATACCTATATTATTGCCCACTCGTCTAGAAAACCCACAAATAAAAACAGAATTTTCCTTACTACATTGTAAACCCATTTGAGGATAGAGGTGACACCACCACCCCCATAATACATTTTACTTACTCCAGCAAACCAACTGTAAAAATGAAATTAATTCAACAAAAACATTTATTATATATATTATTTTATACCATAGTAGTCAATGAACAAATCTTTATATTTATTTGAGCTTTTCGACTCAGGATCTCAAGTACGGGGTATCTGAAGGTGCAGGGGCTCAAAGGGTTATGTCATTGATGTAAATATGTAAATATTTTATTTTTAAATACTGAAAGTTGGTATACTTTGTAATATATTGTAGTTATTTTGGTGGTATTATTTAATAACCAAATGGACATCAAAGAATGCCTTTGTTTATTTGCTCAAATCCTACTTTATTTTATTTTATACCATAGATGATGTTCACTGTCTTTCACCTATCGCCCGCCCTTGAATATCACCCATATTAACCCCGCATTTAACGTGGCTCGGTTATAACGCAGTTGGCATTCTTGGACCCCAGCACCCGCGTTAAACGATAATTAAGATAGTTAAAAGATATTTACAGGCGGGATGGGTTTACAGTGTGCAATTATCTTTTTTATTAAAGCAAAAGTAAATAGGGCATAATATCCTCCATTTTAAGGTAGTTTTTCACCAAATTAGGATAGATTAACTGTTTCAAAAGAATGCTCTTGTGAATTGGTTTCAGTTGTAGAGTAAAGACTGAGAGCAAAAGGTTTAAAATTCCATCCCAGAATTGAATTGGGTTTGATTGTTGACAGGCCACCATTATTAGTTGATTTCTTTCATCTTTTGATCTTAAATTAGGTCAGGAATGGAAACACTTTTTTCGTCTTGGCAGAGATGGTGAAAAAATAATACGTTATTGGTTTTTTCATGTGATGTTTATTTTAATAATGTTCTAATGAGATAAAATATTGGTTAAAAATGAATACAGATAAAATCTTTGTCAGTTGTCTGAATTTTGAAGATAGGAAAACGAAACAGTTTGTCTGACTCTGAGTAAAGAATCTAATCTGATCTTGAGTTCACATTTCTTTTTTTTTTCAGAATGCTAAAATAATTGGAGCCTAAAGATTCTTGTCTTCTCTCTACAGATCTTGTTATTATTAGCCAAACTATAAAGCATTACACTTCAACACAGTCAGAACAGCTTCCTTCTGAGAATTTTAAGATTAAATTGGTAGCAGCAAAAAGATCAATGAAAGACTTGTCTCTCTTAGTTTGTCTTTGAGTTTAACATTATTCTAATGATTAGGTATGGACGAAAATTTCAGTGTGAAATTGACACGTGAGACATTTTTAAAAATCAGCATATTATTTGATTTTTAATAAAATTTTCCATACTTATTTATTCATGGCGAATTTTAAAAAAAATAATTTTCCATTCCAAATTTCGGAGAAGAATTCTTTTTCATATGATTCCGAACTCACCTTTTATTAGTTTGATGATTTATCTATTTTATATAATGATGCTTTCGTAGATTTTTACACATTTTACAGATATATCCCTGGAGATACTAATTATGTTTACCTTTTTTTGGAATAATATCCAGGAACTTCTGGAACAGAAATCTTAGTTTGGGATTAAAAAAACAGGAATATTAAGTAAAATAATTTTCTTTTTGGAATTTTTTTTAGTTTTATTCAATTAATTATCATTCCGGCTTTTGATCTGTAAAAAAAAAAAAAAAATTTTTCACTCAATGTTTTTTATCGATTTATTCCGATATTTTATAAATTTTTGAAATACATAATTTTTATTCTTTCTATGTCTTGGTTCGACTGAAACTTATATAAAAATATTATAACAAGGATGAATAATTAAATAAAATGAAATGATGACAAAATATTTACCGCCTGTATTTTTAATATATTTTATTCTGTTTTTTATGTAAATTGACTGCTATTTCAAATTATGGGAGCTGCAAATGATAACATGCCATTTTTTTTTTTTTTTTTTTTTTTTTTTTTTTTTTTTTTTTTTCTACGGCGCAGCTGTCGTGCATTTTAATCTTGTTTATTTTTTCCACTCAAATATATGTCTACTGCATTGTCTACCATACATTTTTAAAAATCAGGTGTCACTTGAAATTTCTTTTCATTTTTGTACATTTTGTTCATGACTACCAATATTTGCTTCATTGTTTTTCTCTGATAAATAATTACCTCTTCATCCTTTATCTGTTGTTTTTCAGACGACCATGGATGTGAACTTCAATTTACAACCAATTATAAAGAAGGGCTGGTTAAAAAGGCAGAGAGCTCGGGTCAAAGCCTGGCAGAGACGATGGGTTATACTCAATGGTGTCTGCCTATTTTATTTCAACCGTGAAGGTGATCTCAAATCCCTGGGTTCTATCTTTTTGCCTGGAAACAGAGTTGTGGCCCATTCTTTCTGCCCAGACAATCCTGATAAATACCTCTTTGAAATTTTATCAGGTAATTTTTCTCTCCAAATGACATGTTTATTTTACCAATGTTTGTTTGCCTAATTGATGTGCCTGTATTCAGTATCACCCATAAATAAGTACACCCTTACCACTATTTAATAGAAAGTTAATTGTCTTCTAAACCAAATATAGCAGGATTTTATTATTTCTAGTGGAACATTAAACAATCAAAACAGGTATTATTTATGACCAAACTCTACAGCATGCTGTAGAGTTTGGTCATAAATAATACCTGATAATATCTGTTTAACTTTCTATAACATAGTGGTAGGGGTGTACTTATTTATGGGCAATACTGTATATCTGTGAATCAATCCACCACAAGAGATTAATAGCTGAATTCTCTGCTTCAAACTGCTAATATAAAAGTCAATTCGGTGTGATTTTTATGGTTATTGGATTGAATCGGTAAAAATCTCATCTGTATTTTCTATAACTTTGAGAAGAGTCATTAACATTCCAACTTTTGTTTCACACAATCCAATCTCTTCTTCCCATCTTAGCACAGCGTTCGCTGATTCATTCTACAGCCTTCTTCAGATGTAATATCCGTCAGGAAAGAGTCTTTTTATTGATCTTTCTCCGTGGTGCAAAGCCAAAAAACTGTATAAAACAGAAAAGTAAAAATAAAAATATATAAAGTAGAAACTAAAATAGAACTAGCATTCCAAGGAAAATTATGAATCACTGCCACCCATATATGCTGTGTTGGGAATTTTCAAAAAACAAGCGGGCACAAACTAGTGACCAATTTAGCATAAGCTTACATTGAAAATTGACCCCCCCCCCCCTAAAACCCTACTGGAGGGAATTTTCAAAAAAAACAAAAGCATTTTCCCTATTCATTTTGTGTGTGGGGGGGTGCGCGCGTGCAAAATTTCAAGTTTTTACTATGAATGGCTAGGGCTGGGCGAAATCTTGATACATATTAATGTGTGAATACATGAATAACCTAAACCTTTGGTAGCAGTGATTAATAACTTATTTATAAGCGTTGCGGTTAACCATTAAACTTTCTGCACCACCGGAGAAAGAGTCTGACAAAACAGACTCTCTTTCCTTAACTGATATTACATATTTCACTTGAAGAAGGCCGTAGAATGAATCTACCGAAACATTGTGTTAACATCGAAGAAGAGATTGGATTGTCTGTACAAAAGTTGTAATGTCATCTGTATTCAGAATGATTTCAACCAAGAATCGATGGCGTTGCTGTAGGAGTAAATCCAAAACTTGTCATTTCTTTGTGCAATTAATATCATTTACATTTTTTTTTTTTTTTTTTTTTTTTAAAGTCTTAGAAAATAATTGTATTAGGTTGTCCCACATGAAATGGCCGTTTATGAACAGAAAAATAAAAAAACTTAAAAATGTAAACACGTTTGGTTTATTGATCAAAATAAGCTCCATTTGTTTCAATAACTTTTTTCCATCAGGTTTCAAGTCTAAAGATTCCTTCTTTATAGAAATTAGTGACATTTGAAGCTAAAAACTATTCAAATGCTGTCATTATAGCTTCTTTGTTGGCATGCGTCTTATTGCAAAGAAAATGCTCATGATGCTAGAATAGGTGATATTTCGGTGATAATCCTGGTCAATATGGAGGGTGACCTAAGATTTTATAATTCTGTTTTTTTTTTTACCGCGTTTGAACTCCTACAAAAAATAGTCTAATTTTCTTTAAGGACAGCATCTGTATAAACTGATATGATGAATCATAAGATGAAAATTTAAAAGAAAGCTGATGTCGTATAATCAGTTAAATATGTATAACTACATTCACTGCTTCAGAATTTGTCGAAAAGGACAAATGCCAAAAAACAAAATGGCCTTTTCATGTAGGACAACCTAATATTTTCAGACTTTATAATATTACTTCTAAAATAAAATCAATAACATTGAAAAGAGTTGGACATTTCTCTAATCATAATGTGGTGTTTCTAGGACTTATTTAAGACCTGAAATTGTTTGCTTTTACACAAATCTTATTATATACACATATTTTTCAATATGTGAGTTCACTTCACCTTGTAATGCTTAGACATTTGTAAATATTGGATAATTTAATGAAAAATAAATCAATTTTTGAACTCTAGCTGTATATTGTGAGATCAATAAACAGATTTTAAACAGATGAAAAGCAGATAAGAGATCATTGTGTTAATAAAGTAACATTTGTTGATAAGGTGCATTCTTGAAAATCAATGTCATCAACAGTCTTGTATTACAGCAGTTAGAATAGATTAATCTAACTAATGACCAAATATTATAATGGTGAATTGTTAACTAATATGTAGAAAATGCTAATAAACTCTCAAGTTTGTTAATATAAGTAACAGATGCAGTAAAAGATAACACAGAATCATCAAGTTTATATTACCAATATTAGTGCTCATAAATGTATTTGATCCAAGTACAGTCATACGTTGTCTTACATTCGACTGACTTACGTCCAATTGCAGATACGTCCCCCATAAGAGCTTAAAATCCATTAACTGTGAATGACAAACATTTCCATTATGTTATTGTTAGCTTGCTAAAGAGAACGTAGTGTACACGTCATGTTTGTTTCAAGTTCTCCAGACAGGGAAGGTGAAAACGAGAAGGTAAAAGAGAAGACACCTTGTTGGGTTGAGCTAATGAATTAGTGAAAGAAACATAATGGATGACATTAGTTCCTTTCTTTTCGTAAAGACAAGGAAGACTTATGTACAATATGGAGGTTTAGGTAAATACGTATGTCGTGGTATCTTATGTTGTGCAGTGCATATCTTTCTCTTCACCCTATATAACTTACGCCCAGATCGAGTTGCGTCCATACATTTAGAACCTAACCCGGATGCAAGTCAATGTATGGCTTTGTATATTGGTAAGTTGAAATGCTAGTATAAAGTCTACTCAAGGGAAATAACTCTTACAAGACAATTCAATTTTCTTTAACATTTTAGTTTTGGCTATTTTCTTTGGTGCCATGTTTTGAATGCAAAACATTTTGAGGAATGAAATAAAACTAGTTTATCCATAAACTTACATTGCAATATATAAACATCATTTATCAGTTGTTACCTTGTTTTATTATAACGGGTTATGATAAAAATGGTATTTTTGATACCTTTTTAAAAATAATGTTCTGTATTAGATAAGTGGTTGATGTTCAATTGATGCAACTAGAAATTGTTTTTTTTTTTTTTTCTTTGTGAAATTCTACTTGATATGGTTAGTAGCAGAATTCAGGTTTCATTTCATTTTAAAGATGTTTATTGTTAAAATAGGTTGTCTTCAATTCCCAAAAATTGTAGGGCTTAAACCCTGACAAAAATGTTAAAATTGAGATAAAAATTAATTTTGGGTGGTTGCCACTTCTGTATTGGCAACCGACCTGAACAGGTCTGGTCTATTCACAATGCCGGACACAAACTAAGGGACCAATTTAACATAAATTTACATTGTAAGCCCACCACTAAAATCTTATTTTTGGAGGTTGTTTTTTAATAAAAAAATAACTTTTTCTAGACATAATAAGGCTTAAATGTTTAAATTTTCAGCCCTCTAGCTTCACACGTACACATTATATATGCAGAGCCAGACATGTTCAGGTTGTTTGCCAGGACAAAAGAGGTGGCAACCATCCAAAATTAATTTTATCTCCATTTTGACATATTGTCAGGTTTGAGGCACAACACTTTTCATTTATTTGTTTTTCACTCCACATTAATCTGTTCATAACATATAATGAAGTTCCATGAAGAATATATTCTTATTAATGTTTTTTTTTCTAATCTTTCAATTAGAAAAATCAAAAAATGGAGTTCTCAACAATGAAACGCAACTATTTTGTTGTGATACTGATGCTGACAGACAGGATTGGATTCGAGCAATACGTCGAGTCATGTATAAAACACTTGGAGGAGGTAAACACAAGTTTCTTTGGATTTGTTGGTTTAATTTTGGATGAGGAGCCTGACATGATGTCAGGTTTGCCAGATTGGGCTACAAGGGGAGATAATCCGAGCCTTATCTCCAAGACTTACCCAAAACAGGCATTGGAATAGTATCGGAGTTGAAAATCGAGTGAGTCTGGCGGCAGTGGTTCAAGACATTGGTATTGAACCTCTGCCTCCAGATTCGCTCAATTTTCAGATATGATGCTATTCCAATGCCTGTTTTGGGTAAGTCTTGGAGATAAGGCTTGGATTATCTCCCCTTGTAGCCCAATCTGGCAACCCTGCATGACATCCTTTTTCCAAAACTATGGACATTTTCATTTATAACAGTATTTTTATGTCCAGTTCTGTTTTAATTGAATCAATATAAAATCATTTTTACCATTGGGTAAATTGTTAAAGGTGATTTCTTAATTCTGGTTGGATTTGATAAAATTTGCTCTATAGATGCATTTCCTGAAGCAAACTAATTTGGGTCAAATTCAATATCAGTTGTTTATATGGCCCTTTTCCTAACCACTCTACTAACAAAAGTGCTTGATGTAATTTTCTTTTTTTTTTTCTTTCTATTAGATGAAATATTATAAATCATTATTATTTTAAATTTTTTTTATGACTACTTTTTACCTTCATCTTAATTTTATTAGTTGCTTTTTATTGCAACCTTTACTCAGTAATTTTCCTTGTTTGTCTAAGGCTATGCTATTGTTGTTCTTCAGTTCACTTAACACAACATGAAATATATAACTAATAATTTTATTAATTTTAACAACTTTTTACCGTCAATTTAATTTTTACTTGTTTTTATGATAACTTCAACTCTGGCCGTCATTCTTTCACTGCGAGCAAATAGCATGATTGGAAATAAAGAGTATGCTTTGGTGAGAATCAAACTTGCGTCCCTCTGAACAGAGGGAAGCCTGGTTTACACCCAGCTGCAATACCACATTGCAACAAAAACTTTATAGCACACAGAAGTCAATTTTCACCTTTTTAAACCCACCCTTTATTCCGACTATTTTAGCCATGTTTTTGTTTGTTTTGAGAACTAGTAGTAGTATTAAAGCAGTTTTTATCATTACTGTAAACCCTCTTATTAAAGGACCACAGATTTCGGAAATACTGGTCAAAATATTTCATCCGCTATGGGAATATTGCGTTTATTTGAAATTACCAGTCTTGTCTGTTAATGCACGAAGTGACCGGCACTGCTTCCTGACACTCACTCAGTTATCTGGTAATCTGATCCGATTAGACCCTATACCATGAAGGTCAACTTACGAGGCGTCCTGCCTAGCCATGCATATACAAATGCTGTATTTTCAGACACTATGGCGCCAACTTTGCTTAGCATCAAAGCTTTGAAATTAATTCTCAAATACTGTATATACTAATTGCTTCATGTATGTATGGCAATGTTTCCCAAACTGGGTTCCACGGGATGAGGTGTCTTTTAATAAAATTTATGGCGTTTGATAAAAAAAAAAGTCTCAGTTTCTGACCTCGTAAAAAAACACAGAAAAATTAGTCAGTCAAGCAAAATGGGGAAAATTCGGATCGTGTTCTTGCCAGCCTATGGATCGAGGTGTTATTGTTGCCAATAAGTGGTTGTATCAACAGATACCTTGATGAAGTATTGGTTATAATAGAAGAGCAAGATTTGGAAAAAGACACCTGAGGTCAACCTACCCTAAAAAGAACATCAAGAAGTCTAATCTGACGTTGGCTATTTACAACTTAGCAGCATCATGGAAGGATGTTAAGATTACTACCTTGGCAAATAGCTGGGGGCAAAATACGTTGATACTGAGCTGGGATTGTAAGGGATTTGAAGCCATTGACCCCCCCACCCCTCCCTGCATATTTAGACGTGCTGGTGAGCATGACATCACCGAGGAGGATGTGTTGGCATGGCTGGAGGACAGCACCGTTGATCCAGGTTACCAGGTCTTGACTACGACAGAAACAGCAGATGAGGTTCTTGTAGGGGATCAAGATGAAGAAAGTGACTGAAGAAACCCAAAATGTCAGATGGGACGGAATGGATTAATAATCTGATACATTTTGTTGACCTAACTGACAGTAGGAGGTGCAGCCCTAATATAAACACTTACGCATATGTGAGAAATAATTATCAGGAAGTAGCATCAACATGGGACACAGACGAAGCTGAATTCCTTCTTTAAACCAATTGCTAGAACCATAATTTCTACATCGACAAGTCGCACTAAATCTACAAGTCAAGCAGTAAAGCGTCCACTCTCCTACTCAGAGTAGTAGTCATTCTTTTTTTTTTGCTTGACAGAAATGATAGGTGCCACCACACACACATACAGACAATGGTACCTTTTCAACACACACTTTCAACCAAGGAACGTTTTACCTCATTGCACTCTACACAAAGAGACTTAAATCCAATCATTCAATTTCCAGAATATTCTTTACACTGAAAAAAGCAACTTTTGGAACAAACTTCGATCTATGTAAAACTTCAGATGCATTCTTTCTCTCTAAAAACAAATCTTGTACACATTTCTAATAAAAATCTCTTGGTAAGTTACATCGAATCTGCACTTCTCATTATGCATGTAACTGTGAATATTGTCTCTCTTATGCATTCGCTTTATTACGATTGTTGTGCCCTCAAAAGAGAAAGAAAAGACGAAGAAATCTTTTAGTAACTATTATTACTACTACTACCACTTATATCATAACGTTTCAGATAGTATTTAAACCTAATGAATTTAACTCACCTCGTTACAAACTATTCTGAATCCCCACTATACGATCACGGCACTAATAATTCATCATCCACTATATACAGTAAATAAAATTAGTCTTATTTCCTTTTTATTTATAATTATTTTATATTCTCTTACAATGTTAACTATATCTATGTACTGTATCATGTATGCATTGGTGATGGAGGGGGGGCAATTTTGGTTCTTTTTATAGATAATTCAGTAATAGCAGACAATTGACATTAACGCTCTCCCCCTTATTAGTTTGTTAATAAGAGGGTTTACAATATTATTATTAAATGAAGTATCGTAAATCAATATTTTTATTAAATTTGACTACTTTTTTTTACTTTCATCTTAATCTATAGTTGTTTTATCACAATAAACATAGAATGATGATCACAGCCCAACAGAAGGCGAGAGAAGTAACTTATTCATTGATCACCCCTTTTTCCAACATTTTAATTGATCACACCCAACACGGGGCAGTGATTCATAATTTCCCTTGGAATGCTAGTTTTTAATGTTATTTGTTGAAGTGATTGATTTGTCTATAATATAGATTCTTTTATGTTTATTCTTTACAGCTATATAGATATGAAAAAATGTCTTGCATTGTCTTTATTTTTCAACTGATTATCATATTTTAAAAATTTTCTTTTAAGCTATTTTCGGCCAGCCTTTGCAAGAAACAATGGAATTTGAACATAAACATAACAATAATATTCCCTACATTATTCAAGAATGTGTGGAGTTCTTGGAAGAAAAAGGCCTCGAGTACGAAGGCTTGTATCGGTAAGTAAAAATCTAAAGTATATTAATCTCCTATTTTTATGAGGTCAATGCAAATGTTTCCACTCCCATCTTTTGCGCAATGTTAAAGAAATCTTAATGTCCTCAGCAATTTACTGTTTCTGTGTGCATTTTCTTTAAGAACTGTTTGCAGAAAAGTGATAATTTTAATTTAGGGCTGTGAAAATCATGAGTGAAATGTACATTTTTGGATCAAATCTGGAATCTGGACCCCAAAATTGATTCAAGTCAAAAGCCAAATTTTCAGATTACACCATAATCAAAATTAATTTAATCAAAGCTAGGATTTCTGTGATACTATTTCTTCACAATATTCTTTTAATGTATTTAAAGGGGTCTAAATTCTCATTTCATCCTAGTTTTGAATAAATTAAATTTTGATTATGGTTTAATCTGAAAATTTTCACTTTTGATGTGAATTAATTTTGAGGGCCTGTATTCTACATTTGACCCCACATTTGGTACTGTTTACTCTTCAGGTTTCGGACAATGTAATCGGCAACCCAAACCCTGCACAAATGTCCTGGGGAAAGACATGAACCCATCCCTTCTCACCCCAGATATGGGTAAAATAGCAGAGCCTTATAGTCTAGGAGAAGGACAACTCGGATTCCAAACCAGGGAGTGGGGCCCCCTTAAGGCAATTTGATGTCCTTCCGGCAGCTGCTGATGCCAGATGTATCGCTCTCTGCTTTCCTCTGGACTACATCAGCAAAGCCGATAGGGGGATTCTGATGACTGGGCATCCTAGGATCTTCATATGCTTTGCCCAGGCTTGTGCCCTGGAGTGGACATTCCATTGTCTACAGAATGGAGGCCATGTACTCTTCAGGTTTAATGGGGGGGGGGGTACGTGTGGCGCTAACTAGGCAATGAAGCTTGTGGTAATTATGCAATGGGTGAGAGCATGTGTTGGAAATGGTTTGCAGTTTAAAAAAGTGAGATTTTGAGCTTAAGGACCATAAATGCTCTAGGAGACTTCAGAACTTAAAAACTTTTGAAATAACAAGATCTGGCACCAACAAAATGTAGTGCAATCCGGCAACTGTAGAACACCATTTTATGCCTTAGGAAGAATTCCGAAGGTAGAAAAATGGGTTTCACATGAACTTCTGGAAAGAAACATTGGTCAATGTTTAAATACAGCATTGTGTTCAACACAGGAAAAAGTCATTTTTGGATAGGATAGTCACTAGTGATGAAAAATGGATTTATTATGAGAATTGTGGCTGGATCTTGGAGAGCCTTCAACATCTCAACATATGTTATCTACTGGGGAAAAACGTTTTTGAGTTTGGTGGGATTCAAAGGGAATTCTTTTTTAATTATGAATTTCTGTAACCTGGACAAATTGTTACTGTGCAATGCTACAGTGAGCAATTGGCTCGTTTGAATGATGCATTCAAATTGAGAAGACTTTTTCCTCTACAATGAAGTCCAACAGTAATTTTGCTGCATGACAATGACCATCCTCAAGTTGCAAATGCAACACAGCAAACAATCTTGGAACTGGGATGGGAAGTTCTCCCACATGTGACATTCTCAAGATCTGACACTCTCAAGATCTGTCACTCTCAAGATCTGTCACCTTCAGACTCTTTCTTTCTCTTTCTCTCTCTATGCAACACTCTTTGTCTGATCAGCGGTTCCAACAAGTTCAAGATGTCAAAATATTCCTAAAAAATTTAATTGATTCAGATGCAGAATTGTTCTTTTATGATAGAATACAGTTTAGATTAAAGGTGGTTTACGGTCGTATTTTGAATTTATAGGAATAAAAATTTTGTCCAAATGAAAGGCTAGAAACTTTTGCATCAACCTAATAAAATGCCATTTGTAATGCATTCTGGGATATGTATAAATTGGTGTGATGGGAGGGGAAAAAAATAGTTATAATATGTATAAGTCAGACTGTATAAAGATATTGTGGTGAAGGCTTGCCAATTCAGAGATCGAAAAGACTGTGCGTCATTTGCGTCTGTGAAGGACCCGGTGATAGCTCTTTTAAACCAAAAGCTCTCACAGTACACCCGGGATACTAACGCTTCACTCTTGCCACATACAGGTCTTTCCCTCCGCTGTTCTGGCCAATAAAAAGGAGAAGCGATGGTTGATCGGAGAGAGTTGCATTTGGGACTTGTACAATGCTGTTGTCAGTTCAAGGAGCTTAACGAGTGTTGATCTAGGCGAACCAGTGACTGTGTAGTTTTCCATCAGGCATTTGAGCTGTCCAGTGACTGTTTGCACCGAACTGTGTCGATGTTTTCCCTACCACTCTTTGTGCAGCATTTTACGTGCTGTCCAGTAACTGTTCACACTGAACTGTTGTTTTTCTCAACCCCCCTTTTTGTACAACACTTGACATGCTATCCAGTGACTGTTCACACCAAACTGTGTTGGTGTTTTCCCAACCCCTCTTTGCAAAGCCTTTGACGTGCACCTTAAATCTACAGATATACTTTCATTGTTTGTTCTTATAAGCTGACTCTTCCGTATTATTGACTTTAAAAATAAAGTTTTTATTGCCTTAATATTTATTTCTTTGAAAAATTTCAAAAAAATAATTCAATTCAACTTTTTTTAAAAAACCCATTGTAAATAACTTTCATTTTTCACCATTTAATGACTTGATTTTTTTTCTCCTTTTGTTTTCATTTAGTTTGCCTGGCAGACTTGTGTTAATTAAAGAACTACAAGAAAGTTTTGACACAGGCAATCGACTGAAGTTTAAAGATACACAGGCAGATGTTCACACTGTGGCTTCACTGTTAAAACTCTATCTACGAGAGCTTCCCGATTCCATTATACCCAGCCGCCATTTTCAATGCTTCATGGGGATCGCTCTAGACGCTGTTGATAGTCAGGAACATGCTGACGAAGACTATATTCCACGTTTTGTGGATGCAGTAAACCGACTTGAAGATGATAATTACTTTATTTTACAGTTTCTATGCAAACACCTTTATAAAGTGAGTGAAAAGTCACACATCAACAAAATGACAATGCCAAATCTGGCAATGGTATTTGGCCCAAATATCATTAGACATGCTGATGACAATCCTGAACTCTTTCGAGCCACTGCTGAACTTAATCAGAAGTTAGCATTTATCCTGATCAAACATTGCGATGTGATATTTTCAGTAAATCGTGAGCCTGTCGAGGTCCCCGAAGGAAATCTTATTGATTTGCCATTGTCTAATTGTGAAGTTACACCAATGCAGCCCGTGTATAATTCTTCTTCTTCTGATGTCTTTACCGATCCGAGTGAAGATCATAACAACAAAGATCACCTCTCGCAGCAACCAAATCATAACAAAACAACTCTGACGCTGCCCATACTTCGTCGGACAAAGGAACGCAGTTGCTCACTAAATCGTGTATCTTCTAGTAGTAAACGCAGGAGCGAGTCCGAATTGGAGAAGATGTTCCCGAAACAACACGAATCACGTGAAAGTTCTATGGATAACAGTACAAAGCGATATGGTTTGTCTTACTTGAATTCTGTTAAGAAAACTGAGAAGCTGCAGGAACGGAAAAGTATGCCCCTTCCCCCAACCAAAAAAGATTTTGAAAAGGCATTGAGCCCAACATCTATCTCTTCAATGGAGGATGACATTGACAATCTGAGAGATGAACTGATTCATGTGAAGGTTGCAGCACATATGGAAAAGAATGCTTTACAATCTGAACTTGATAAATATAAGAAACTATATGAAGAGAGTACCAAAGAAGTTGAGTCTCTCAAAAAACAAGTGGAAAGAGAACGTTCAGCACAGATGGCTGCCATACAGAAAGTCGTAGATTTACAGTTCATTTTGAATGATTACCAAACCAAATATGGACAGATGGATTCATAAAACCAATCTTTTCATATAAAGTTTGAACTCAAAAACACAATGAAAAATGTTTTTAAATTGGGTCTGAATGATTTATTTTCATCATAAATTGAAATAAATCAAAATATTTTAATATCAAAGGTGACTGACATCTCTATATGTCAGTATTTGCTTAGTCAGAAGCAAAAACCATTATTGACAAGACTAAATTTCATCTTTGTGTAAGTTAAGCACATTTTTTGTTGTTGCCTTTACTAAATATAAATTTAACTCTTATAGAAAATTATCAGTTTTTAGTCATAAGAGATTTTTATTGCATACTTAAGTTTATAATGTTAATTTTTTAAAGCTGATATTTGTTTATCCATAACTTAAAACTGAAACTGCTTTATTTTTCTGTATATGATGCTTTATTTTTATTTTAATTGTTATTTCTAAATTGCTAAGCTCCTGTTCATTGAGTCTGTCTGTATAGTGGAATGTACAGCTTAGCTTATTGATTCGTTTGTCAAGACACTTGACTTATTATCCATTTATAAATCATAAAACTTATGAGTCATGATCATATGCAGCCTTTGTGGAATGATTCGAAATTCTTTCACATATCAATTGTTGCCATTTGAAAATAGTGAACTTCAATCATTGCAAATAACTTGACCTCCAACTTCATACTCAGCAAATTTCTCTGAGGGTTTTACCAACAATTGAGAATATTTTTGCCTGATTTCATATTTTAGATTAAACTTTAAAAAAGTGTTTTGTAGTTTTAGAAACATACCTCAATGAAAAGGAAATCACATTGTTAAAGTTTGCTCTGCCAATAACTTCTTAACTTTCAGAACTGTTAAATGCAGCAGCATGGTTATTTATGGTCTAAAATCATGCCAGAAGTATTGCTCTCTGCTTTCCTTTGGACTACATCAGCGATGCTGAGATTGGGATTCTGACGACTGGGCATCCCAGGGTCCCCATATGCTTCGCCCAGGCCTGCGCCATGGAGGGGACACTCCAGTGTCGTTTCATTGTCTGTAGAGACAAAATAGAGGCCAATCATTAAAAAAACCCAAAAAACTTCACTATTCTGTTTAATGACATTTTTATCTATTTTATATTTTGTATTGCTATTATCATTAACTATTTTTTCAACATTTTTGTTCTTATTAATATTTTTTTGTATATTTTTCTCTGATATCTTTAAAAGAATGAATGTATAAACAAAACCTGCATGAAATGAGATTAGTTAAATTGGTTATAGATATGTTGCAGTTTAGGATGTTCCTTCCAGATGGTTTTAAAACCTAAATATTTATCCAAATAGCACAGACATTTGTTCTTCTTTGCTGAAGCTTAGCAAGTGAAAGTATATTCCTTAATTTCCTTTAAGCAAACTCCCTCCTCGTAGCAATCAAGATACTGGAATGCCCCACAAAATTGTAAGTAAAGAAGTGTTGGGAAGCTGATGGGGGGGGGGACCTTTACAAAGTATGTGAGGGATATAAGCTTTAGTTTTACTCATTACATCTGAAAAGTGCTTTCAATTATAAATTAGCCAACATATTTCATTAATTTCTATAGTAATTGTTTAATTAAAATTCAAACGACTTATTTTATTTTAATGACACCTAATGAATTATTTCAGGTCGGGTTATAAATCTAAGGGACATAACTCCTTTGTTATTTTTCACATTACCTATAATGCCATTTTATAATACGAGAAAAGATGCAGAATTATTTATTTAAATAAACCGATAAAACTTTTATAATTGTCAGTTATATTCCTTTCTATTCTATTTTTTAAATTTTTTTAGAGCTGCTAAACTCTAGTGACTTTATCTACAAGTCTAAACTACAACTAAAAAAATCTAATTGTTTCAAAATAATCTTTAATCAGGTTTTTTTAAAATTTCGAATAGAAATTCTCTGCAAATGATTTATTATACAAATATAAACTTTTAGCAAGAATTTGCTTTTAGATTTTGTTTTAAAACGTAATCATTTCATAACATTTGACCATCTCTTTCCTTTTGATTTTTACCACCTTTAGTTATTTATTTTTGCTTAATATCTTGTTCTCATCATTCACTCTGTACTGCTGCATTCTTTTCTGAATTATATAGGCGTCTTCCATTACATTCCAATTTTTTAAAATGACAACTAAATTAATATATGCTCATTTTTAAAGCTGATTTCAGTATTAATCTTTTTTTCTTTTTTAATCAAACTCCTTATGGCGCATAGGGCTGCAACCATTCCTGTTGACTCCTTGTGGAGCATAGGACTGTATTCTGAGTTTTATCTCCTTTGAATTCACTTTTATGCCTTCGTTGTTTTGGGGAAATTTCCATTTTACCCAGGTGTTTTTCTAGCATTGAAATACTTGTGTGCACTGCGAAACCCCAGATTGTTCTTCAAAAGAATTATATAAAACAAACCCAATACAATTTCATCAATACAGAAATCTAAAAATGACTCACCAATCAGAATGTATATTTTTCTCTGCTCCTTGTTAATTGGAGATGAAAATAAGACAAAATAACTATTTCCTAACTTATTTTATTTTTTATCATAAATGATAAATTTATTTTTTCTGTTAAAAAAAAATTTAATTTTATGAAAAGAAAATATGTGCCTTAATGTGACATCTGTTCAATTTGGAGAATATTTTTCTGTTTTGATTATTTTATTTAGCCAATATTTTCTTTCAAGTTGTCAGCAAAGATCTTTATTCTTTTCATAAACTGTCATCTATTAGCATCTCTTTTTATAGATTATCCTTTTCGGATTTTGGGAGTCTGCTTTATTTTGAAATTATTTTTCAAGCTCAAAACTTTCTTCAAAATAACTTGAAGATGAAAACCTCAAGAATGGAGTCAAAATGTTTGAGATTTTTTTAATCACTGCTACCCACAACACTGATTTATTGCTGGGTTTAGGTTATTCATGTGTTTTGACATTTATATGTAACTGGACTTTGCTCAGCCCTAACCGTTCATAGTAGAAACTTGAAATTTTGTATACACACAGATTTTTAGGCTGTTCAATATGCAATGTAAGTTTGTTAAATTGGTCACTATTTTGTGCCCGCTTGTTTTTTGAAAATTCAGACATTTTTTAGTAATCACAGCCCAACAAAAGGCAAGAGAAGTAACTTATTCATTGATCACCCCTTTTTCCAACATTTTAATTGATCACCCCCAACACAGCATATATGGGTGGCAGTGATTCATAATTTCCTTTGGAATGCTAGTTTTGTTTTTATTCTTATACCTAAGCAGCAAACTTGATCTTTTTTTTGCTTTCACCATATTTTTATTTCTCTCCAATCATTTTTGTTTATGATTTCTTATCTATCTAAATCCCATGGTAATTTATTAATGATGAAAATTGCTGTAAGGATGGCTATGAAGTCCCTGAGTAAAATGTCTTTTGTATCATCACATGTGGTGAGTGCTGTTCCATTTCTTCATAAACATGTAGCTTTTCTCAAATCAGAAATAAACATTCCAGCTTTGATTGCTCAGATAAATGGCGCACACATCTCTAAATTTTAATTCAGCAATTGGAAATCTTTATAAAAGGTCTCTGCAAACAGCTTCATATGTATTTATATCCATATCAGAGCCAGTTAATACAAAATTTCATGTCTCGTTTCATGATATATTTTTCTACTGTGGTCTTTAGGATACCCATCTGAAAAGATCTCTCAAAATTTGAGGTGATCTAGAACATGATGCCTCCTCTGACTACACATGTTTTCAGAGCAGCCAAAACATGTCAAGAAAATAAAGTTCCTGTAGAAAAAGCCTACCTTTTCTCATGTGTCATGCTTTAGTGCATAATTATTAAAACTCTGTGAAAATCATTCATTTATATCTTTTATAGTTGTTCCATCTGTAACACATTCATACACTCAAATATTAGCTTTGTGATCTTTCATCTTTTATAGACATGAGTATCTTTCATTTACACATGAATATTAAGGGTGCAACGATTCACTGGTGTATCGCAATATTTTTGATTTTGGCGATACATCGATACGTAACATTTCCTAACGATTTTTTTAGCTTATTTAAAATTTTAAAAATGTTGTT